>BDMV01000003.1:55431361-55604383 GCA_008326285.1 Oryza officinalis | reverse complement strand
CACCGGCCCGCTCGGCGGCGTCGGGGGCGGCATGGGCAGCGTCGGCCCTCTCGGCGGCTTCGGCGGCGCCGGCGGCGGCACCCCGTTCGGCGGATTCGGCGGCACTCCGGTTGGCGGGTTCGGCAGCGGCGGCACCCCGTTCGGTGGGTTCGGTGGCGCCGGCGCCGGCGGCGTCACGCCTTGAGCCGTACGTTCGGTGCACGCATGCCTGCATGTATCGGTCGATCTCATGCATCTACGCGTGGTGTGCGTGTAGTGTAGTGTCATCGATCTTTTGCTTTTGAGTGTGTGTCTCAGGTGTGTTTGCATATGGTTGGGCAGTGAGAATGGAGTGATCTGTAAAAGTTTGGGTTCGTGGCCTGATGGATGGCAAGAGGGGAGCTTTGAGTCTATCGAGTTACTTGTAGCTTCTAGTTGTGTGCTAAGTTTGTGTAGTTTGTGTGTGGTTAAGTGCACGTAATGTCATGTGTCAGATATGACGGCTGGCCAGTGTAGTTAATGACTTAATAGTGCACGTAATGTATGTCGTGCGTGTAAGTGTTCTCTGATGGAATGGCGACTTTATCTTTGACGCTCATGAAAATAAAAATAAAATTAAGGTAACACACATAAAAAAAATCATTAACATATAATCAATTAAGTTTTAATTATTATAAATTTGCAAATAGATATATTTGATATTTTAAAGAAAATTTTCGCACATAACATATCATTTAATAGTTTAAAAAATATGCTAACGAAAACCATTTAGGAGTTTAAAAAACGTGTTAACAAAAAATCAAGAAAAATATCTAAATCCGATGCAACTCCGCAAAACGATGTGGGCTCAGATTATCAGACACCACGCATAGCACAGTAAATCCAATACTTGCAGTACAGTTCGAGCAAAAGCGCAACGAAGATGCTCTAGTTTTATTTAGTTACTACTCCAATACTTGGGAGTACTAGATCACAGTAGTGTTTAGGGGATGTAAGTAGGATAAACAAACGGATTTTTTTCTCGTTTATCCCTAATAATTAAGCAGGGTTCTTTTTGCTTATCCCTAGTAAGCTGGTTTTTATGTCGGTAGCGAGATCATCTGCTTGCATTTCTAATCGCAGTCACACTATCCCAGTAGTCATTTGCACATTAATCCCAATCGTAGTCACACTGTCGGACTGTTTCAGTAGTCATTTTGCACAGTAATCCAATACTTGTAGTTTTGTTTAGTTACTACTCAATCACAATACTCTTCAGGGATAGCGATTTTTTTTCCCACCTGTCCCTAGTAGGCTGTGTTCGGACTTCGGAGGCGTTGCCGCTGCAGCGCAATACAAACTAACAATTGATTTATTGTGGCAGCCGTCGCCGTAGCTATGGGTACTGAACAGACCGTGGCGAGATTATCCACTTGCATTTTTAATCGTAGTCGCACGGTCCTTGTGGTCATTTGCGCACGCATGATATGAACTAGTATGATTTAGCATTCAAACCAGTCCTAGTAACCCAACTTAATTAATTAGACCCAGTCCTAGTATGCAGTGTTCACTACAGTATTCACTACAGTACAGGCCAGCAGCTAGCGGAGTACTCACTTCGACCCTAAAAAATCAATATACGATGTTTGTTAGCATTGTAAATACATTGCAATAAAAAAACATCAATCATTTTATGTTGATTTTTTATGGAATGAATGGAGTACTGTCGAGATGGAGTAGGAGTAGTACGTGGCGATCTGCCGATGAAATTAATCGCGAAGAAATCGCGCGCGACGCTAGCTATTTTTGGCATCAGGTGGTAGTGGTACGTGGTTGCTCACTTGATCCTGCTAGAGCTAGGAGAGGTAGCTGGCAGTGCGAATTTACTGAAGTCCGACGAGACGATCAGACGACCCCATGCCGATGCTGCGTGTCTTGACAATTACTCCTCGTTGGCCCCACATCATGCTGCAGGCTGCAGCGGATGAGTGATCCTTGGACCTTGGATCTTGAAGGCGATATCAGTCAGCACGTACGTACGGAGATACTCTCATAGATGATACCGTGTTAAGTTTTAAATATATTAAATATAAGTTTGTTTAATGTCGAATATTTCATTTTCTTAATATATTGATAGAAAACGAACGAAGATAATAGTTACATATTTTTTTAATACGATGAATAATCAAACACGTATCAAAAATCAACAACGTTATCTATTTGAAAAACAAAATCAGTACTGTGCTAACAATAAAGTTGCTTTCGAGGAGATCTTAGCCCACAGCGTCAAGCCAGTAGCCAACTCAGGCAACAGGCATGTCCTGGACTCACAACACACAGGGCCATCGATATTCTATATGGCTGCATTGATGGATCGGATCCCACCTCGAGATCTCCTTCAATCTCATATTACTTTTTTATCTCATAAAAAATCAATCTATTACCATAAATCTAAATAAATATTTATTTAGATTTATAATATCAAGATGTGTCATATTTGATATTGATTTTTCAAGGAACAGAGGAGAGGAAGTACTCATACTCACGTAGATATAGATGAGTCCGGTGAAAGGCTCAAGGGAGGCACGCCCCTCACGCCGGCGCAGCTTGGAGACAGAGATAGAGATGGAGCAAACCCAAGCGGAGCGAGTCCATCTCGAATTCTCGAGTACACCATTGGTCCACCTATATGGTTGGTCGAGCCAGGGATCAAGGGTAGAGGCAAGCCTATTAGGACAGTTTGAGCTTGAGCCCTAGACTTGTCTTCATAATCATGTTTAAATTATTCTAATTCACCATCTAATTTTTCGAGAAAATTAATATTTTTTTTAGTTGAGCCCTACTCAATCTTATGCTCGGATAGTTTGGCTGTAGCGTAGTGCTCCGCCACTGCCGGGAGTGTACTCTTATGTGGCTGTAGCGTAGTGGCTCCGGATAGAGCTTTAGCCCCGGCGCCTCTGGGCTCTGGCACGGCAAGAGGCGCCATTTATGACTTGCAGCACAGAGAGAGCTGCACTTAAATTTGCGGCAGAGCCAAGAGCTTGCGAGAAGAGGGAGGTAAATGCACTCGTCAGGATTGGCCAAAGCCAAGAGCCAAGGTCGGGCTCGGCAGTGCGTGCGGATTGGCCGTGGCCGTGGCCGTGGCAGGGCAGCAACGGGGACCCGTCGGGATTCATCAGGATTTCTCCCAATGCTTGCTTGCGTCTGTGTTACCCCTGTTGCTGCCCGCGTGCCCTGCATGTGCCGAGGTGCCGCAGCGGCTGACCGGCAGCTGCAGCCATCGATAGAGGCCTCGAACAAGCCTCTGGCCTCTGCCTGTTCCGGGACGCACTAATGCACTGCACCAGCTCAACTTGGAATGGCCTTGCATTCGCTGCAGCAACACACGTCCTTATCTCACTTCCTTGCCAAATCTTCATCCAATACTTGGGTATCTATACGAAACAGCACGGGAACATACCACATAGTTACATTAGATGTACCTCTGTTTCTTCAACCATGACGTCCACGACGAACTCTGATTCAATATAATATGCTGAAGAAAACAGAAACGAGATTTCTGTTTTCATTGAGGACTCTGCTTCCATACAAGATGCTGAAAAAAAGTAGAAACGTGATTGAATCATTGAGTACCAGTAACTTCTACTAGCAAGCAGACCAAGAGGAACGGAAGCATTCGGGGGCAATTAAGTAAATCTAATCATCATATAATAATAATAGAACAAGGAGGTTAAGATCCAAGCTATACATACATAGCATCCAAAAATACACGACACTTCAACCCACAACCCACTGACCGAGTCACCAACCAGCATTCAACAGACACGACAGCGTAAACACTCAGGCGCCGTAACCAGCCCAGAGCACAAACTAGAAAGAACCAAAACACCTCTCCAATTTTCCCCCCTTTTTTGCCCGAAGCAAGCAGTACTGTAAGTGCAGTTGAATGAGTCAATTTCTGCCTACTTGCATTTGAATCCATGGCAGACGGACAGGATTATGATAAGGATGAGCGCAATTATTATGCCAAGGACAATCAGCTTGATCTTCATGTTTTGCAGCCACATCTTTCTCCTTACCTGTGTTCCTGCCTGCCTGAAATCTTGAGCCTGCATATGCCCACAAGCAAAAAGCTTAGACATACTGTTATTTCAGACATACAGAATTGCAGCATAATTTCATAAAACCTTTTATGTTACGGAAATTTTGGCTCATGATTAATTACAACATCAAGTTAATCTTTCTTAGAGCCCCCAAACTTAGCAACATTCAGGTTAGCCAGAACACTAATACAAAACTGTTAAGATACACATAAATTTAGCCCTGATGGCAACAGAGCCAAAAACTTCAACATCCGACGTGGAACACCGCTCCATAGAAAATCAATAATTATGCATCAACATTCAAGTTTGTTCCATTCCTTTCACAAAACAAGCTCAAGAATTCTTTCAGAAATGATCATAAACACCTCTCAGTAAAAACTGATACTAATTCATGACCAATTATTAGTGGCAAAAAATAATATGAACAAATAACCATACTTAAAGTGAAAAAGGTAGCACCTAGACCCTGCCTAATAATCACCAAAGGCAGCCGGTCTGCCATCCAATTAGCACCTTGGTGAACACTGGAACGCCTAGGTAAGATGTTTCGCCAATAGAACTATGCATCCCTAGTACCATGACTGGTGTCTTTACACATTCAACCATACCAAAACTCCAAAAGTGTCTACCCCAGTAGTTACCACCAGTGTGCTAGTGACTAATCAAAAATGAAGCACACACCCCTAACATAAATTTGCATCCACTTAATTGTATCATTTGAGCAGTATTTAGAAATATGTGGCATCTCGTAAGGAAATCAACTGCATAAGTGGGTCTACTCTCTAAAAGACAGTATTGAGTAGCATTAACAATAGAAGCTCTAAAAGAAACTTGAAGTGCAATAACAGGTACAGTGCAGGCTGAAGGAACGCGTCAGGACCTGTGAGCGCAGATTCTCGGTCTTGTCAACAAGCAGCTCAATTTTCTCTCCACGATCAAGAACCTGCAAAGAGAAGGCAAGATCAGAAACATACGTCAAAGGAAATCCTCAATGTCTGAGCGTAAAAATTGTTGAGCGAATACACAAACACAAAGAAAACAAATACCTTCTCAATATTTTCCATCATAACACCTTTGACTTCTGAAACTTGTGCCTTCACTTTAGCAAGCTTGCTAATCTCTTCAGGATGATCCACACAGTACTGCATGTGTTCTTTAAGTTTTGATCTACAAATAGTAAATAGGAGAAGCATTAGTCATTGGAACTACCGTAAGATTACCAACTCTCTCCCCGGCAACAATACATACCCAAAATCTCGGTTGAGACTGTTTGCTGCAGCAGTAGCAGCTTTTCCACCAGCATATCTTTTTGTGAAATCATCCTTAACTCTATCCAAGAATGCAATGGGAATCTGCCGCCCTACTGATTCAACAGCTACGACACAGTATGCTGCAGAAAAAGTGTGGTATTAGAAAACCAATGTCACAGGCTTTTGAGTTAGAAATGGGCAACATAAATCGTAAAGCGGGTGCTCTCACGTGAGGTTTTAACAAAAGAGAGATACAAGCACTTGTGCCAAAATTTAAGAAATGTGGTAACTGTGCCAAATTTGCAAAGCTAAGATCATGTGCAAAAAAATCAGCTACTTCATAAATTTTCCCTGCTCCCTATTGGAAAGTTTTTCATGCACTATGATCATTAGCAATGCGATACCTCATAACTAACATACAGCCCCTTTTAGTTATCACCAAATCGTGGAATTTCTAGCATTAATCACCATGGCAACACCAAGTCCTATTCTGACCAAAGAAATGATAATAAAATATTTAACAGCCAATTTCAATCAACGTTCTATCTACATGCATAATATGAGCTGAAACTTGACAGGAGCAGCATGCAAAGCTCACAAACAGCTGTTTACTAAAAATAGCATGCATATCTAGAGTGCACGCCATTGACTAATACTCTAATAGTGCTGACATCGGCTAAGGCTTTGCGAATAATCGGGGCAGACCTAAAATCCCAGCTCTTACACCATTGCTCTCATACGCATATGGTAGAATACAACCCAAGGACTAAAAAACAGGATAAAAGTGAAACAAGCAATGGATAATCATATCCACTTCGACACGGCGGAACTACTAAAAGGCCCTAATCCCAACCAACATCTGCATCTAACCAACAAGTGAGATGACCAAATTTCTCGCACGAACTCCACAGCGCATCCCGATCACCGATGCTAATCAAAACGAAAACGACCTAACCGCGTCTCCAACAAATCCGCGAGATCTACACCCACCATCCCAAATCGAGCACGCGCGGTATCAGATCCACGCAGATCGGATGGACCCCGCGGGGAATCGATCGGGAGGAAGCAAAAGGATCGGACGGGGATGGGCGAGGGAGAAACTCACTGAAGCCGTCCTCCACGAGGTAGTTGAACGTGTGGCCGTCGCAGTTGTAGGTGAACTTGTTGTTGCTGGCCGGGAGCTTCATGAGGCACTGGGAGGCGATGGTGGTGAAGTTGCCGGTGAACTCCGTGTACTCGGCCAGGATGACCGTGCCGCGGGCCACGAACGCGTAGATCAGCGACTGCTGCCCCATGGCCTCCTCTCCCCCTCGCCCTCTGCCTGTGGAGTTGAGCTCGCCGCCTGTGACGTGCTCCTCGCCGCCGGTGAAGGGGGCGAAACCTAGGGCTAGATCTCGGCGAGGTAGGACTAGGAGCGCGAGGAGAGGGGAGGGGAGGGGGAAAGGTCGGTTTCGCTTTGGGTAGTGGGAGGGGAAATGATGGGGGTGGAAATGGGAAAAGAAATCAAATTTGGTTGGTGGAGTTTTCCAAAAAAGCCCTTTTGTTTCCTTGCTATTTAAGTATACGCCCCTGGCCGCCACCGGTTTTTCTTTGCTGTTAAGCGATTGATATTAGGCTATTAGCTGGCATTTTGGACTAGTCTTTGTTTCGAGTTGATATTAGATGACCTCTAGTCCTACGTTTGTTTTTTTATCTTTGTTGTGACGGAAATCATCGGTAGTTACACCGTTATAGCTGTCTTGTGATTAATCAAACTAATTGATGGGCATCCTAATGACAATTTTGAAAAGGACAGACACGGTATTTCATTTTTAGCCACTTGTTCGTTATTTATGACTGATGTTCACATCCACAAAAAAATATTTTGCTATGGTCAATGCTCTAGAAAATAGTATGTGTTGTGAAGCTGTGATATGTCTTGTAACTATAATGGGAAACAAAGTTTCAATAAACATACTAGTAATTGAAAACAGGAAAATCGTCCTGGTTAATAACAACATAATATTAATCTTAAATCTATGAATTATTACTAAAACCTGAACTTTTTAGGGGAAATTAGTAAAACCTGGTGATGTAGCACGTACATCAAGTTAAAAAACATTTTTGTATATGTATTCTCACAAATATTTATTTTAGTTTTCATGCACCCTCACTCCTCTGTTTTTTTTTCTTGCACTGTTCTCTCTCTAGTAAACCCTCCATCATGGATTCACATCCTCTGCTATAATATTATTATTATTTCAGACACCGACGTGTGAGACAATGGAATAATGGAACGCACATATCAGTGACTATAATGATAGTGTCATTACGATAGATGATCCTCACTCCTCCGTCATAGTAGTCGACACTCTATTTGTGAGCATTGGATATCGCGGACTCCTTTAAACTTAAGTGCCATTTTTCAAACCTCGAATTTGGGAATTAAATGAATACAAAAAATGCATATTGAACCACAAAATTTGCTGGCTAAATAGGCGATGCAGGTGTAGCTCCTGCCCTCCTATGTTTAATGGCCTGATCTCTATATATGCTATTTATTTCTTGTGAACGGGAGGACGGGGGCCTCGATGTTTTCAGGGACTCACTCTATTCTTGTAAGGCTATGTGAGGTGTGAGCGACGGGAACCACTTGAACATCAAGAAGATTTGACAAAGACGACATGGATGAGGGCGATCTGGTTTGCCCGTATCTGTGTTAGTACTTAGGTTGATCAAGTTAGTTTGGTGTTTTATTTTTATTTTTTGAGATTAGACGACAGACGCATACACGTACACACCACTACACACACAACACCACGCTCACACTTTTGCAATGCATTCCCCAATACATGCTCCAAGAGACGAAAACAGCAACACATCCCTGGTCTCACTAAAATCCCATTGAAGATCCACCTGTATGTGCGTAATATTAGTGGACACTAGGATTTGAACCCTAATGAGTGATCCATAACTTCACCACCACATACTGGTGCTTCCCCAGTTTAGTGTTTTATTTTGTTTGCTTGGACTTAGCTAGTTTGATGTTTTGTTCATAGTGTGCTGTTTGTGCAGTGCTATTTTGTGTTCGCAAGCTAAAATTCTATCAATACCATGCCATACATTCAGTAAAGCTGGACGTATATCTTTTATGTAAAAATTTCTACTAAACTATGGATTGCACCACTCCTATACACCCAAATCTTATATTCGAAAAAAAACAAGAGATATGCTGCACGTACGACACTGTCGTTGAATTGTTGTTCGATCGTGTTATGACGTGAGTAACACTGATAAGCATGTCAAAATTTATCACGACATGATCCATTTACTGTGTAAGGTGTTTATTATGTCTCTAGTCGTACCCTGAAGTCGGATAAAAGAATCGTATTATATCATTTTCGAAAAAATAATGCATTATTAAAAGGAAGGGCTCAACCAGAGTTGTTCCCTTTGCCAAATCGGTCGGTCGGTCGGAATCTATGATCCAACCGCACGGTCACATGGGCAGCTCCCCTCCGAATCCCCGATCCGCACGGGGTGGAGGTTAGACTAGACGACCGCGTCTGCCAATCACCGCGTGGCCAAATCCCCCCCCCCCCCCTCCCCCCCTCCTTCTGAGCGCTCTCTCCTCTCATCACTACTACTCAGTGTACAGTGCCACCCCCCGATCTGGTTGCCTCCCGCGAAACCCTAGAGCTCCATCCACCGGCGAGCTCTCTGGCCGAGGTGCTTTGTTGCCGCCATGGACCCCGCCCCGACACTCGCCGCCGAGCTTTGGCGCCCGCCGCACCTCGGTGGCGTTGGCGGTGGCGGAGGACGTGCGCTGGAGGCGGCGGCGTCCGCGGTCACGGAGCAGAGCAATGGGAGCCGCGGGGGAGGCGGAGGAGGCGGCGGGCGGAGGAGGCAGCGGGAGGCGCCGGCGCCCGAGGACGACTCGTCCAGGATCGTCTCCACCTCCGGAGGCGGCGGCGGTCAGGATTTGGTAGGTGTTTGCTCCGCATTGGTCGTGACTGGTGATCCGTGTGGCAGTGAGCTGGGGGGAAGTGAGGGGGTAATTTTGGCGTGTCAGCCTTCAGGGGCGGGAATCTGTAGGTTTACCAGGGAAAATGGCGGCTTTAGACTGAAGTAAATTTGCTTGTGCGATCTGGCCGTGTCTACTACTGGCGTGGTGCTGTTCATGTTTTCTTACAGCTCAAGCTGGGTTTCCGTTGATGCTTGTTTTGATTTGGTAATGTTCAGTGGAACGAGCCATTCTGTAGTTCTGGCTGCGGATAGACAGTCACTGCTATGAAACCTGTATGTAAGAAAAGGGATTCTCAGCATAATCTAGTCTGAAAGTTCCGTAAATTGAAAAGAACACAGAATGTGCACACAAAGTGCAGTAAGGAAAAGCTAGCACTATCGATAGTTTCGAATTCTATAATTAGCAAATACCTTTGATAATTGAGAGTTGAGAATACACTTTGTCAATGCTGAATGCAGTTAGGCACAGGAACATGGGATGTGCCCTCCTCACGTGGAAGGCTTCACCAGATGAGGTTTCAAGCCTTTTGATTGATATAGTTTCCTCTGGGTTGCTGGTGGAATTACATCGTAGTATAATATAGAACACAGTTTATTGTTCACAGTTGGACTGAGTTCAGTTGAGAGTGTCGTGCTCTGTTACACAGGAAAATATGGACCAAACTCATGTGCAATTGTTCATCCATGTGACTCTCCTATTATAGAATTTCTCATTCAACCATAAGTATAAGTAGTGTTTGAACTTTAGTATTTATAAAACTTGGAGTATCAGACAGGAGAAAGAACCTGTAGCTACATTACACTGTTTTTGTTGCAACACACTGGTTATTAGAGTGACGGTTTCCTACTGTTAACAGACATGATGGTTTCACTATATCCATGTTGATCCTGGGTGCTGCTTTTGACAAGGACTGCTTCTATAGTGTTTGCACCTTTGTAATGTTCTCAACTTCTGTCAAAAGAAAGAATGCATGTTAGTAGTTATTAGCACCCAGTAGTGCTGTAGTTTGTATCTATAGTGAATTTCCTATTATGATATTTTGATTTTTGTTGCTTACTTGGTAATGCTTTTTATATTTGATTCACTGGAGTGTTGGTAGCATATGAACTCAATTCTCAAGTTAACATACTACCATACTAGTTTATTTTTCCCACAAAATCTAAAATTTTTTACCTCTAGAAGAAATGGGAACTAGTTTTTTTAAACTACCCATCGATGTGAATAGGGCATATAACTTCTTGATTTTTTTTCTCCTCCACATAGCCGTAGTCAACACTCAACACTCAACATTATGTTACTGCTGGAATCTTCTTGGTGCTGTATATATTTGATCAAGCTATCAGCCAACACCTGTCTCAACTATCCTTGTCGAATGCCAAGTGCTTAGTAACTCTGGTGCAATGCAACAGCTGTTGGGTCTTTGACTAAATTGCAACAGTTGCTGCTATCTGTTCACGCTGGTTAAAAGCTGTTGTTAGACAAACTATTAAATTCTATTTATTATCTCCATTCTCCAGTACTAACTACTGAGCCAACAACCTGTTGGTCCACACAATGTTTTGGCTGGAGACAAGGATCCTGAGTGGTTCCATGGTCCACCGTATAATTGAGGCATTCTGCAGCACCGATCTATAACCCTAGAAATTGCATGAGCTCAAATACAAGGTGTAATCAGCATTACTTTGCTTGCATTTAGTAGCCAAAGGTGCCTGTAATTTGAACATGCACACTTAATCTTATTAGTGGAAGTCATCATTGTCAGTCATACTAGCTCTTTGATTCTATTGGTACATTTCTATGATTTTTGCCTCCTAGATTCACCAATTATGGGTCATGTTGATACTTGAATGGTTATTTTAACTTTTGAGGTCAGAATGCAATATCTAGTGCTTTCCCCCTTTAATCTTTAAAGAAAAAAAATGCATGGATTATGTTTTGATATGCATGGATTATGTGGAATTTTTATGAGCAGACTGATTCAGAAGCAAAGCATTTCAAGGCAAGTAAATCAAGTGGAGATAATGGCAGTTTAAGAACAGAGGCTGAAACTGATTCAAGAAATGCTAGCAAGTCTGGTGATCAAAATCCGCCACCACCAGAACCACCAAAGCAAGACTACATCCATGTGAGGGCAAGAAGGGGTCAAGCTACTGACAGCCATAGCCTTGCCGAAAGGGTCAGTTAGTGTACTTGTTTTCATTGCCGTTCTTTTCAATCACAGTCCCATTACAGGAGTGGCAAATCTGGTTACAAATTGAACCTCTGAAGATCTTTTTTTTATTGCAAAAGGTCAATTTCATGTTTATACTACGATATGACCACTGAAAATTCTGTTCATTTCTGGCAGGCACGTCGTGAGAAAATAAGTGAGCGGATGAAAATTCTCCAGGATCTTGTCCCTGGATGCAACAAGGTCTCAACATATTTTCCCCATTTTGTCCCATAAGTTGGGTCTTAAATATTATATTTTTGTAACATCACCTCTAAACCGTCTCCAGTTCTGTTTCTGTAATTGATTTTCATTGGAAAACTTTTGCTTGCTTGGCCAGGTTATTGGGAAAGCATCAGTACTTGATGAGATAATTAATTATATCCAGGCTTTGCAACGGCAAGTTGAGGTACGCTATTTCACCATTGGTACTTTATGAAATTTCTTTACCCTCCATATCTCAGTTAATCGCTCTATAATTGCTATTGTCTGCAGTTTTTGTCCATGAAGCTTGAGGCTGTTAATGCTCATGTGAATAATGAAATCGAAGCATTTCCACCCAAAGATGTAAGTTGAGTAGTAAAATTAACAGTTTAAATAGCATGATCATTATTACAATAAAAGGTCTCAAGATATATTTGAAAGATTCTGTGACATACTATGCATTGCCGGCACTTTATCTTAGCTCCAATCTTTGACTTTGAACACTGTGTCAATATGTAGTTTTTTTCAACAAGTCCCATACTCTACAAGGCAAGCCAGCTATATGCTACTACCATATGTTTTAGTTTTTGTATGACATTATCCATTGCTGCCTTCTGAAAATTATTACCATTTTATTGAAGCTATACTCCTGAATTTCAAAAATGTTTAGACAGGGCAAGGCATTTTTTATCTGCAGAGGATACACATCATCGAAACATTTTCCTGATTTGCTCTCTTCATCTAACCATGGCATTTGTCTGTTTAGTTCAATGTGTTTACTAAGTACTAGCTCTGGAGTTTTATGTAAACTTCCAAAATTGTTTTTTTAGTATTAAAATTGTTTATTTTCTTTTGGGCCTTTTGGTGCAGTTTGGTGCTCAGGTATACAACACGGCTCCTGGATTGACGTTTGATCCACAAACACCAAGAGAATACGCCCAGGGATCAACACCATCGGAATGGCTCCACATGCAGATTGGTGGCACCTATGAAAGAGTGACATGAACAGAACAAATTCAGGATGGTGGCCCAAAATAAAGCATACCATGAGTTCAATCAGAAACCACGGCTTTAGATTATTTTTCGAAACTATCGTGCTCCAAATTCAATTTCATTCATAGTATGGTGCTCATGTATTTAGAGACTGCGAGCGCAGTATTTTTACATCTGTACCGGGATACAATGTTTATCAGATTCATGTATTCCACGGAATTTCGGCAGGTCACGCTCGTTCGTAGCATGAAAGAAAAGTAATAACCATCAATAATTCTCTTGCTCCCTACCGTTTGTGTTTGTCATCGTATGATTCTCTTTCTGAATCTGATCATGTATTTCATGTTTGTTAGTAATTTGATTATTCACGTTTGCTACTTCGATCTTCGATTTGTGTTTGTACTCCCAACTTAAAAACCACCAATTTGGCAGATTTTCACAAGATAGTTCGAACATTTTGCACAAAATTCATTTGAACTCGTTCCAAGCTAAAGAACCGGGGTGGATGAATCGGAGCAAACTGCACAACCAGAACAGAACCTCCCGAAAACCCCGCAACCACACGCCACGAATTTACAATTCTACCCCTTGTATCGCAGATGCGGCACCGTTCCGTTTCGCAGTCTGTTTTGCCCACGCGAAATCTCCTTGTTGCCCCTTTCCCCCTTCTCTCTCTCTCTCTACTCCTTTCCTCTCCGCCTCCTTGCCCTCCCCCCCCCCCCCCCCCCCCCAATGGTTGCCGCTGCCACGGCGCCACCTGCCCATTCCGCCGCGAGCCCTTGACCTACCCCTGATCTCGCCGCGGCCGCCGATCCGCCACTCGGCGACGTGTCCCGGCGGCGATGGCCGCCGCAACGCCGCCGCGGGGGCGGCGGGAGCAGCAGCAGCAGCGACGGGGGGAGGAGGCGGCGGTGGTGGAGCTGACCCCGAGGAGGACGCGGCTCCCGCGGGCGTGCAACAGCCAGCCCAAGGTGCCTCCCCCGCCCCCGCCCCCGCCGCGGCAGGAGCGGGCGAGGCCGGCGGCGGCGGCGGCGGCGGAGAAGGAGGCGGAGGAGGAGACGACGCCGAAATGCCGCGTGGTGACGCCGCTGGTGGCGGAGCCCGAGGCGCCCTCGGAGCTGCCGCGGTGGAGGCTGCGCGGCATGTGGGAGCTCGCCTCCGTCATCAACTTCCTCCACGTGAGCGCCCTCTCTTGCTCCCCCCTCCCCATTGGCTAGGATTCCTCGCCTTCCAAGGCTCTGGGTTTTAGGGTGTTTCGCTTGGACTTCGGTATTTTCGGCTTGACATGGTTGCTCTTTCTCCGGTGCCGCAGGTGTTCCGGCCATTGCTGAACATTACGGTGGAGTTCACGGCGGAGGAGCTGGAGGAGGCGATCCTATCGCCCAACAATACATTGGATGACGTTCATATGCCTCTGCTGAAGGTGATCGTGTAGTGTTTCTGAGTTCGTTTGATTAGGCCGCTGCGTCTTAGTTTCTTATGGAATGGGGTTTCTGAGAACAGAGTGTTTTTTGCCTGTCATAAATGCAAAAAGATGTGCTTTTGTTGTTCACATGAGTATTAAAACTCACAACCAAGGAATTTTGGCTATTTGAAACCGAAGGTGCATGTAGTACAATGCTACTATGATAGTCAAACGTATTGTTATGATACATAACGCACATTTTACTACAACATACTACTGACATCATGTTACTCTGGCAATTTGCTAAAGATATCTTTGTAAGAAAGCGGCCTTGATAACTAGAGATGAATATAAGAATATCACTTTGTAGAATAATGCACAACATAGTGCCGGAAAATCTGTTGAGTCGCCCATCATGTATCTAGTATCTACTAACTACACATTCTATAAACAGTTTTGGAGATATCTTACATTTTTTTATGCTTAATTGCATTTTGCAGTCGATTCCTCCAGTAACTCGAATGGCTATGGGACGTGGAACATGGATAACAGTGTTATGTAGGAAATTGAAGTACTGGTGGAATTGGGTATATGATTTTGTCCTTTCTAAGAACATTTTATGTGGAATAGTACCACATTCAGTTGTTTAGCTAATAAAGCGAGTACTGCAGGTTGCAGAAGGTGATCTTCCAATTGTTGCCTCACATGGGTGAGTTCCATACCCAAGCAATTCTTGATTGAGTCTATGGTTAATGTTGTATCTTGAATGAATTAAACCGATTTTCCTTGCTCAGCGCGGAAATTGAGATGTACAAGGCACTTGAGCCAGCAACACGATTAGTGATCCTTAAAGCAATATGTGATATACGTGTTGAGGTATGTGCCCTATGATTCCAGGTATCTTTTTGAAATAGTAGAATTGAATGTCATAGCTAATGTCCTATATCGATGTGTAGTAACTATCGAGACCTACTGTCTTGCCTTAGCTGCATGTCTTGTATTACGTGTTACATATAATTTCCTCACACCCAGCTTCTTAGTGGATTCTGCTAGATATTCCATTCTACAAAGGATTAGTACATTATCTATGCTGTATTTCCAGGCACAAGCTATCTTTTTGTAAAGCATTTTAATCTTGATCTTTACACTCAAATAGATTATGTTTACTGATGATGCTTTGTTATATGAAAGTTGAAAACAGTCGCGGTGCTAAAAAGAAAAGGTGAAGCCTAATCCATATTCCAAAATGGCTGGCTGTGTTAGCAATTATAAAATTTTATAATTTATAGTGGATCCTTGTGGAAAAGGAATATTAATTGAGCATGGGGCAGGGGCAAACGCAGCACTTACTCCTTAAGGTTGGATTAAGCACAAACATAGCTGCAAGTCTTATTGTTATGTTTTCTAGTCATAAGCCTGGTTTATTTATGTATTCTTCCAAGTTTGGTGACAAATTGTCTGATCTGTTAGCATCTAATTTTGCAGCAAGAGGATATTCGGAACTTCATAGATGGTTCTTTAAAGCGTGGTTATGAGCTTCCTGTGTTCCGTAAAGAACGTATTGGAGGAGATTCATATGGAATCTCATACTGGTGTGCAACAGCCAACTTTTGATATAATTATGTAATGAAATTTAAGAACATTTTTTTGTGGCCAGGGGCATCTCTAATCAATTGATATGCTACAGGTACGACGAGGATCCCATCCTTGGACATCGGTTATATCGTGAGATTAGACAAGTGGAGTATGTGAAGGACCCAACCAAAAAAGCTAAAGGGAAGGGAATCTCAAGTGTCCCAGTTGTATCCTATCAGTGGGAGACTGTCGCATGCAACTTTAATGAATTTGAAGTAGCAGCAGTAAGTTTTGAGTGAACCATTACCATATGTATTTCTTTATGCTGTCTATGATTGAAATTCTTGAATAGTTATAGTTCTTCTGTTGTCCATTGACAATATTCACACACATTAGAAGCCACAATGTTGATTAGGTCATACAAATGAGAATTTCTTTGGATATCCTTAGTTACTGTTGGTACATGGTATTACCATGTCATCTCTGTAAAAATATATCCAGCAGACTGGCAATGGAGATTATGAGTTGGTTAACCTCCATACCTCTGTACCATAACTAAACAGTACTTGGCATTATCGATTCCAACTTGGGTATCTGTATAAAATGTGTTTGTCGATCCTTATTATGTTTATATATCAGTAGTATTGATGCCTATGTAGCAATTGTGCTTACAATAAAATTGAATTCGTGGGTAGTAGCAGGTTGCTCAGTATAGCAAAAGGCCTTGTTAGAATAACACTTAGATTGCACTAACATTTAGTATTAACAATTTATTGGTGCATGTTCTGCAAGTTAGCAGAGGGAAAAATGTCGTGTATTTTATCACCACAAATAGCATATGTGGTCGTACCAACCTACCAAACTTAAACAGGCAACTGCACGTGCATGGGTGCTTTTTAGAACTGATTACCTACAATTCACCACAGGATGTTATGTAATCTACAATGATCTAACTTGAGATAGAAAATAACGAAGGCCACCAAAATTTTACTCCCAATTGATGTTTTAGAACCCATGGAGTCAACTTTTTTCGAAAACGACTCGAGATATTTTTTACAACTTTTTATGTTGTATATACAACAGTTTAAGTCATATATATATTGTAAAAGTACTTTTGTACGCTTACGGTTTTGTTATTTTGAGGGCTGTGGTTGTTTGAAGTTATAACCTTGAAGATCTTGAATAATGAGTGACATCACCCTAAAAGATTGATGGATCATATATTTCTCCATGCATTAACATCCTGCTGTGGAGATTAATTTGGAGAAAAAAAGTTTTTTTTCTCACACATATAAAAATGGTTCCAAGATTTGCTATTCCATAGTGTGGCTGGCGGCTGCCATATATTGCATTGGAGTTCTGTTAGAAAAGGAAGAGTCTATACACATGGTAACACAACATTGTCATTGAATATAGTTCAGAAGAACTTTTACGAAACAATTGTGTATCTTGTACCCTGATCGAATATATGGAAATTTAGTGATAGTAGTTCTTTTCTGCCTATCTTATGTAGGAAAAACTCTTTTCAAGTAGGAACAGGACTGAGGCCTCGCTTGGCAAGAAGTTGAAGAACAATTATCTTCCAGAGATTGAAAAGATTCACAAGGTATCTAACTGCAGGTCTCAAAGAGTTAAAATTGCTGGTCGTTGAATATAATAGGATGTTATTCTATCTCAATGTTTTTCTCCTCTTGTAGAAGAAGGAGAGGCTGCTCAAAAAGCAACAAAGAGAAGCACTCCTCCTTGACAACCGCTTGACAGTGAATGGGTTCACCTCTGTCCGCTCTCGTCGTGAAAGAAAGCGTGTCACCTATACTTTTGGTAAGCTTGAATCTGACGCGTTTAAGGCAAAAGCTGACATAGGAAGAATATTGGACCATATCTGCTGTGTCATGGTTCTTCTGTCTGGAAAGACAGTACTGTACTTCTTTTTCCCTTTTGCATTGAAATAATTGCTCTTAATAGGTCTTCTGGTTCAGTGGCATTATCCAATGATGTTTTTTTGTCAGTTCTTAGTCTTACATCTTGTCCACGTAGTTATTCCTTCATTTTAGACGTTCAATCAACTTTTGAATTCTACTATTATGTCAGTTAGCATGTAATATAATTTACTAAGCTTCTATCGGTTTTCATTGAGGAAGCTATATATAATCTGATTATCTTGTAATTTGATAAATGCCAGCAAATTACTCTCAGTAACCTGTTAATATGTTCTCAAGTTTGCTATATGTATTTTTTTTTAAGTTGCACAGTCTGGTCATTTTATGCACCGAATGGTGTCAATTGGAGCAAAATCATATACATAATTTACCAATTCTCCTAACTCTGAACATGTTTACTTATCATGCAGATGATTATGAGCGTTCAATAAATGAAGCCATAAAACCAACAAAGTAGGTGGATTATCTCTGCTCGATAGTTTTCATTTAATAATTTGCAAGTTTGGAAACATGATGCAAATGTCTGTACTATGTCATGATGCAAATCTCTGAATCATCATTGACAGAAAAAGTGAGAACTCTTCTGAGTTCATTACTACTAACAGAAGAGTACACCCAAAACGAGAGACAGCGACTAATGGTAGGTTAGCTGGTCCTTCGCCATTATGCAATGGATTCTATGGAGAATATCCACTAAGGTCACATGGCTACCAAGGAAGTGACTGGGAGAAAAAATCTGAGACTCTCGATCGCAGGTAACTTCCTAAATGCTTGTTATTTAGCTGGTTCCTGCTGATGCTTACCAGTGACCTATAGACATATTTATCCCGTCATATCTACAGGCAAAGAAAAAGATCTCAAAGGTACACGCAAGATTTTGTTGAGGCTATCTCGGACGTTGACCCAAACTTCGACAGTGATGACGATATCATTGGTGAAGCAGTCTATGATGAGGAATATCTTAGAAGTCGAAAGCAACATAAGGCGAGACTTTTAGAACTCGATAAAGAATTTCAATTGGAACAAGTTGCCAATGATGGTAATGATGAAGTGGAATATCCTTCGAGTACCAGCGAAGATGAAAAGGAGCCCCAACGGTACAAAAGATTGGCTACTTGCAGTCCTCGAGGGACCAACTTGAGAACTATTGATGGATTCCAAACAGGCACACGAAGTAAGCGTTCCACCCGCCCACACATTAAGTATCATCAGTATGATCTATCTGGCACAGATACGGAATTGGGAAAGCCAGGTAAAATAAAGCTACCAGATCCAGATGCTGGTTCTGATGCACTAAATGACATGGAGCTCTCGACGACTAGTCAAGACCAGGAGGAAGAAGGTGCTGAAGTAAATAAAGAGCGGCCACCCCTGCTTTCTCCTAGCAGGGATAATGGAAGCGATGGGAGAAGATTTCTTGACTTAAACGAGGTTGCGCCTGTAGGCGGTTTTGATGAAACACAGAGTCGCAATGGCGAAAGGCGACCACCTGGATAACAGCTGAGGATCATGCCCTTGCGTTTAGATACTGGGTAACATTGTTCCCTCCATCAGAGGCCAATGAGCACCCATGAGAGCGATACAGCATCATTCATGCGTCAACCTGATTGGAGGTGCTTCTGTCAACTTGGAAGAACCAAGTGAAGAAACGAGATGGTCCATCATAAGTGCAGCTGTAGAATTACCATTAGCTGAGCCAGTCTGACGATTGGAGACCATGGTGAGATGTGTGCACTGATGTCTGGCACGCGTCAACTGATAGCGTATTAGCGTATGCGTGTCAGATTGCCATTTTTCTTCTTTTGAGTCATTGTCACATTGTTGTTTCACCCCGGCTACATATGCTTGCGAAATCGCGAGGCCTAAATGAGTAACATTGTTAGTGTGGCTTGGCCGCTTCAGGATGCATTCGCTGCATGTTGTCATCAGTCTCATACTGTGGTTCTTGCCCTCCCGTATTTCCATGGATTGTGTAGTTTTTGCTAGGAGCTTCAGCCCTGGGTATCCCCCCCAGCAAACGAAAGCTATTTCCCCCCCTCTGCGCTTATTTGAACCACTCTCTGTACAAGTTCATCATGAAGCTAAATTCAAACCAAAATTTGATTTATCATGTTATACTTAAAATTTACACCTGTTTCAAGATGAGAAACACCGTGATTCAAAATGGAAAGATTTCAAAAGCAAATGGCAACACTAGTAGTTGGGCCGTAGTTGGGCTGGGCCAACCGGCCCAGGTTGCCAACGATATCCTGCACGATAGCGTGGGGGTGGGTGGGTCCGTGCCGCGCGGCTACAAGAGTAACAAAGACCACGTCCGTCTCCACCGGCGTCGCGGAGGGATCCTAAACCCTAGAAGGGAAAACCCCCACTTCCTCCCGCCGCCTTCGCCGCCGCCGCCATGGCTCCAGCACCTGCAACCACGAGCTCCAGCAAGCGCTCTAAGAAGCGGAAGCAGCCCGTCGCTCCCCCGCCGGAGTCGGACTCCGAGTCGGAGGAGTTGTCCTACGACACCGCCGCGGCTGACGAGGAGGAGGAGGAAGAGGAGGCGCCGGACCAGATGGAGGAGCTGGAAGAGGAGGAGCAGGAGGAAAAGAAAAAGGAGAAGAAGGAGAAGAACAAGGAGAAGAAGAGGAAGAAGGAGAAGGGGAGTGAAGGGGGATCGGGGATTCTGACCAACATGCTCTTCTCCGAGCTCGGCGTCTCCGAGCCTACTACCAGAGCCATCAGGGAGATGAACTACACCTACCTCACCCAGGTTCGCCCTGCCTCCGTTTGAACCATGCCATCCCATCCTATCCGCACAAAGGGAATGCTGCCCTATAAATTGCTAACTACCTCATTCGTCGCACGATTCCTTAATTGCTTAGAAAATTGTTAGCTGTTTATGCTATGCCTAATGTTCTGTAGTTTGATGCGTTGCTCGATTGGATGTCTATATATATGGTAGTTCAATGTGGTGCTCAATTTGATGTCTATAGTGAGTTGAGTTTGGTAGATATGTGCCCGCATGAAACTGTTGTTGTTTCTTGTGCTTGCAGATTCAAGCTAGGTCCATACCACACCTGTTGAATGGAAAGGACGTGATGGGCGCGGCCAAGACTGGTTCAGGGAAGACCCTTGCCTTCCTCATACCAGCAATCGAGATGCTCCACCACGCGCATTTCATGCCGAGGAATGGGACCGGAGTCATTGTGGTTTGCCCAACAAGGGAGCTTGCCATCCAGGTATGGCTTTGCATTGTTGGTTTACCAAACGAAATCACGGTGCAACTAGTAGAATCGATCATGCTACAACCTGTTTGAGGAAACTATGCAATCAGTGATGCAGGAAGTTGATTTTTGCAATACTACTTAAAAGTACTGCGAATTTGTTAAACATGGGAAATATAGTTTCTGTAGGCCATTCTAGGCTTGTGAGCAAAATATATGCCTTGCACATTGCATTAATGTTCTCACTGTTCTTATTCATGTATTACCATTGATACTTTCTTCAGACACACAATGTTGCCAAGGAATTAATGAAGTATCATTCACAAACTCTTGGATATATTATTGGTGGTAATGGCCGGAGAGGTGAAGCAGATCAGCTTGCAAAGGGAGTCAATTTATTAGTTGCTACACCAGGCAGGCTTTTGGACCATCTTCAGAATACCAAGGGATTCATATATAGACGGCTAAAGGTAAAAGGAACTCATATTTAATTCTTTCAGTTCAAAGGATGGATATAATTTGTTTCTGGAAACAGTGTAGGCATTTAGACCATCTCATGATCCTACTGAAGAGGAACTACAAAATTCATAGTTCTAGTGCACTATAAACCTGATCACATCATCAGTATTTGTTATCCTGTTTCCACTATACTGCTAATGCATTCTGTGCTTTTGGATCAACCCTTTTCCTCTAGGACTAAAGGTTTTCCCAAACTACTTTTTCTTGTAGTGCCTTGTAATCGATGAAGCTGATCGTCTACTTGAGCAGAACTTTGAGGAAGATATGAAACAGATATTTAAACGCCTTCCTCTGGTACATATCATCTGGCCATCTGACAATTGTCTCTTGCTATATGCAAACCATAACTTGTATTTCTGTGCTTACATGATGTGTCATTTTTTTTTTGTAAACCACTATTTATGCCATGCAGAATAGACAGACAGTTCTTTTTTCTGCTACACAGACAGAGCAGGTTAGTGGATTTATTATTCATTTTGTCAGAATTTTTCATTCATTTTATCTCTGAATGAATGTACTGATTTGTTGATGTACCCCACGCAGGTTAAAGAATTTGCCAAGTTGTCGTTTGAGAAAAACGAAGAAAGTACCTCAAAACCTGTTTATGTTGGTGTTGATGATGGTGAAACTAATGTAAGGAAACTGTCACCCAAGTTTTCTTTTTATTGTTTCATAATGTTTATAGGATAATAAACATAATGTTCCTACAGGCTACTGTTGAGGGCTTACAGCAGGGATATTGTGTCATTGATAGCGCAAGAAGGTTTTTAGTTCTTTATGCTTTCCTTAAAAAGAAACAGAACAAAAAAGTCATGGTGTTCTTCTCATCATGTAATTCAGTCAAGTTCCATGCAGAACTTCTGAATTTTCTCCAGATAGAATGTTCTGATATCCATGGAAAACAAAAGCAGCAGAAACGTACTACAACATTCTTTAACTTCTGCAAAGCAGAAAAGGGTATCTTACTATGCACTAATGTGGCAGCACGTGGACTTGATATTCCTGATGTGGTGAGTTTTTTATGATGATTTTCTTAAAATCTCTTATATGGAGTCCCCACTCTTCTGATATAAGGATGTTTGCCCTTGTTTAGGATTTCATTGTGCAATATGATCCTCCAGATGAACCAAAGGTGGGCTATTCTGAATGTGCCAAGTTAGTTTTCTATTGTTTTCACTTATTTACTCATTTCAGTGTACTGAGTAATCTGTTTACTTTCAGGATTATATTCACAGAGTTGGACGTACTGCACGTGGTGAAAAAGGCAAAGGAGAAGCACTGCTGTTTTTACTGCCACAAGAACTGAAGTTTCTTATCTACCTGAAGGTAATATCCTTTACATAAAAGCAAATCTGTTTACTATTTTCTTAAGAGAAATTAAAAACTATTATATATTGGTGGTGCCTGCAGGCTGCTAAGATTTCGCTGACAGAATTAGTGTTCAATGAAAACAAAGTGCCAAATTTGCAATCACACCTTGTAAGTGTTTTTTCGCAGTTAATCGGTTGTTTTAACACTGTTTCTCAGTTACGTCAAGTATAACTCAAGCTGTTGGGCAGGAGAATATTGTTGGTGAGAATTACTTCCTGAATCAGTCAGCTAAAGAAGCATACAGATCCTACATCTTGGCGTACGACTCACACTCCATGAAAGACATTTTTGATGTTCATAATCTCAATCTGAAGGTACACTGCTTATTGAAGTTCTTTCTGAAGGATATTTGGTTCCCTTATGCATGACCAATTGTTACCCATTATATGCTTTGTTGTATTGGACATTCAATTCACAACAAATGCTCTTCATTTTGGCATGTTTCAAAACTTTTAGCTGTCAAGTGTAGTGTATGTTGTTTTTTCTTCAATGTTAGTAGTATTTAGCTTATTATAGTATTTAGCTCTCTTGAGTGAAAATTGTATGTGCTAGGTAAGTGATGATAATTTATCATCTTTAAGACTTTAACTTGTATAAACTAACTGAATTTCTCGTGCAATTTTTTACTGAACTAGATTAAAGTTTTTCTTCTAGCAATATATAATTTGTTTTATGCACTTATGGTAGTGAATCTCAATTTGTAGAGATGCATCTAAATTATTTTTATCTGGCAGGACGTAGCAGCATCTTTCTGTTTTACAAACCCACCAGTAGTAAATCTCGATTCAGACAGATGGGTCTAAATCCTTTCTATCTGGCAGGATGTGGCAGCGTCTTTCTGTTTTAAGAACCCACCAAAGGTGAACATCGATTTGGAGAGCTCTGCATCCAAACATCGGAGGAAGATGAGGAAAGTGGACGGTGGAAGGAGGCACGGCATCAGCGCTGCAAATCCCTACGGAAGAAAAGGCGGTGATGACAGAAGACAGTTTGCAAGATTCTAGAAATGCTCAATACGTGAGTCTCAAAGGCCCCTGGCCCTATGAAATTTTGATAGATAACTTGTATTAACTTATAATTATCGCATCAATGCTATAGCACAACTATTCTGTCCAATGAATTATTAGTTTAGCACTGAAGATTGTTGAGAAATGAGAATGAAATTGTGTGCCAAATTAATTGCTGGTATCCTGATGTCTTATCCCAGTATATGGTTCATTCAGCTCAAAGATCTACGATACTGCAATTGAAAGCGTTCTACAAAGTGTATAAAGACGGGTGTGCTATTTATGTCAGACTACCACTCCATTATCTTCATCTTGTCGTTCGGCGGCATCCTTCTTGGCCTTGGCATCCTGCAACGCGTTCACCAGCCTCGCGAGGCACGCGCCGGTGTCGTCCCGCGGGTTCTTGGCCGTAAGGTGCTCGCCGACGTCGGCCGGCACCAGGTCCACCTCCGGCAGCAGCTTCTCCACGGCGGCGAACAGCTCGTGGTCGTCGACGTCGAGGTGGATCTTGGCCATGGACTTGAACGTCTCGAAGTCGCAGTAGGACATCTCGATCTTCTTGTCCATCCTCCCCGTCCTGATCAGCGCCGGGTCCAGGTCCTCGACGTGGTTCGTCGTCAGCACGATCAGCCGCTCCTCCCCGAACGCCGACCACAGCCCGTCGATGAAGTTGAGCAGCCCGGACAGCGTCACCTTGCTGTCGCCGCCACCAACGCCGCCGCGATCGATCACTTTCTTGGTAGTAGTCGTCTTGTCGTCGCCGCCGTCGTCGTCGTCGCCGCCGGTGGCCTTGCGCCGGCCGGTGAGGTTGCTGGAGCAGTCGACGTCCTCGATGACGATGATCGACTTGCTCGTGGTCTGGATGAGCAGCTTGCGGAGGTCGGTGTTGGTGTGCACCGACGTGAGCTCCATGTCGTAGACGTCGTAGCCGAGGTAGTTGGCCATGGCGGCCACCATCGTCGACTTCCCCGTCCCCGGCGGGCCGTACAGCAGGTACCCGCGCTTCCACGCCTTCCCGACTCTCCGGTGCTGCTCCTTGCCGTTCTTGAACATGTCGAGATCATCAATAATCTCCCTCTTCTTCTCCGGATCCATCGCCAGCGTCTCGAACGTCTTGGGGTGCTTGAACACCACCTCCGTCCACAACGAACACATGTAACTCCTAAAACGAAATGTTAGTGTCAATTAGTTTAACTAAGGTTGTGTGGTACAGATCCCAAATCAATTTAAAGTATGTACGTTAAATGATAGTGATATAAATTTTTATATTTCATCTAAAATAAAAGTAAAATGATCCATTTAAATATAATCAATCACATATCATATTCATGGATTCGTGAAGTTAAGAATATCTAGCTTCACAAAATCTTGGATTTGATACGTGCCTAACAGAACTTAAGTATTGTAATTAATGAAGACTTAGTCAGTGCGTGTGTTAATTAGAGTGAGTGATTAAGCTAATTGTTTTACCCGTCGTCGCCCCAACGAGAGCTGGGGATGTTGGTGTAGAGCTTGCGCTGGCGGCTGAGGGCCATGAAGGCGCGGCCCTGGTCGCGAACATGGGGGAGGTAGGCGGAGCGGACGAGGTCGCGGTGGCACTCGTGGAAGACGAGGCGGTAGGAGCGGCGCTGCGACGCGCGCCCGCCGCCGCCGCGCCGCCCCTTGTCGTCGTCCTGCTCGCAGTGCGCCGACCACCACAGCGTCGCGCCGCGGAAGTGGTCCTCCACCTCCTCGCCGTCCGCCATGCTGAGCACCAGCGCCTTGCTGCTGCTGCTACCTTCGCCTCCGCCTGCGCCGCCTGCGCCGCGCGCGTCCTCGGCGTTGAGGTGGCGGACATCGTCGCGGGAGCCGACGGCGCCGTCGAGGTACGCCTTGGTCTCGGCGAACACGTCGCTGCGCGTCATCCGGCCGGCGTCGTACTCGTGGATGGTGATCGACAGGTAGGGGTCGATGAGCGCCGCCAGCCGCCGCGCCCGCCGGTTGAGCTGCCGCGCCACGAACGTCTGCATCAGCTGGAAATTCTGCAGGTTTCGTAGCAGCATTGTCAGTATCAGCAGCACTAGCCCCGAATTCACCGGCCCAAACCACGCCGCCAAATCCATCTCAATTAACTGATCGTCTCTCTCTATTGCAACAAATTTTCTGGTGTTCTGATCTGATTAACTGATCGTCTCTCTGTTCTTGGATTGGTAGCATCATAGCAATGTATTTATAGAGTGCAAAAATATCAGTGATCTCGATCACTCACAAGTAGTGAGGTACACGCGTAAAGTTGCTGAATTGGAGACCAAATTGTGAGCACTAGTGCACTTTGGTGCATAATGGCCTCACGTGCATTTCAGATTTTCAGACTTTCAGAGTGCAAAGACTCTACCAAAACTCCTAAAAGCATCGCTTATGTTAGTGCCAAACTTTCGCATTCATAGTCGTCAAGCTTTTTGGCAGTGCACCATCGATCTTACCTTTCCAGAGGTAAGAGACATAGCAAATCGTAACCGTTGATCGCACTGATGCGATCGGATCATGTCGTGTTCGTAGGAAAAGATTGTGCGCACAAAGCGTTCTTGTCATCACTGACGAAATTGGAGACTGAAACATCATCTGATTAGCTGTCCGTTGTCGTTTTTATATCTGAGCTGTAAGGCCATCATCTTTCATAGAAAACTTAAAGCAATTCTCGACGGCTCGAGTGTATTTAATCGAGTGGTGGCGCCATGGCGGCCAAGCTCCTGAAGAGGAGTGGATCTCTTTCTGAAGGAGAAAGGGGGCACTTTGCTGACAGCGACCAATTGATGGTGGAAAGAAGAAAAGGCCGGGAGATCCAGTCATCCATGGGCCATAGCTAGATATATAGCATTGCACTAACTGATATAACTAGTTTTTTTTTACACTCCAGAAGTACCCTTAGATATTTGATATTGACATATAAAGCTTTTGCATGTGTGTGAAAACACACACCAGAAATACCCTTAGATATTCGATATTGGCGTGCGCGTTTACGAAAAAACACACCAAAAGTACCTTAGATATTTGATATTGACGTAAAAAGCTTTTGTACGTTTGTAAAAAAAAACGCACCTCAAGTACCTTTAGATATTTTATATGCATTTACATGTTTGTGAAAAAAATTACCTTTGTTGCTTTGTTTTGTCCTTCCTCGTAGCACAAATAGTATTTTTTTTATAATTGCCGACTACTCCTACTTTGTATACTTCTGTAGATATTTGTGAAAGTATTTTAGGTGTCTTTGGCCATTGGGGTGTGCAAAGGCACCACCTATCGTCGTCATCTGGCTAAGATCAATCGTCGAAGTCTTTGACCGGAAATGCTACGTAGGTGTGCGCATTAACAAGACACTTACCAGACATACCTACATATACTTGATTAGCTTAATTATGTGGTTGTGTCATGGACCAATGTTTTTTTTTATCATCGCCCTTTTAATGTCACCACTTTTTGTTGGTTAATAACTTAATATACACGCACTCGATTTGATCTGATTGAAGCTTTAATTTATAGCCATTTTCAATATAGAGCTTCATACTGGTAGATCATGAACAAGTGATGTTTTCGGACGTTGACGCGCTCTCTCCAAATTCCGAAATATAATGTCAGCTAATTAATCGAATCATGTCGCAGTGTCGCTCTAAATTGTTGTCGGCGTTCTTCATTGCGAGAATTTAACATTCAAATTACGCAGATTGTCATTTCACTAAGAAAATCGAGTCAAATTATTTTAGCACAACATGTGGCCTGTTCCCTATTCCACAATGAAAATAAATTTTTTAAAAACTTAGTCTATACTGAGATCATTAGCTATGTGGACTAGAAAAACCAGAAGCTATCAACCACTCCAGCAAGGCGCCAATGGCGGCCTACTTGTCCTTCTCGGCCACTTGTACATCGTTGTCGTCTTCGTCTTCGTCTTCGTCATGAGCATCTCTTCCTTTTGCCTTATTCTCCTTGGCCTTCTCGAGTTCTTTCACCAACGCTGCGAGGCACGTGTCGGCATTGTCGTCCAAGCTCTTGGGCGTCAGGTTCTCGGCGACGTCCGCCGGCGTCATGTCCACCTCCGACAGGAGCTCCTCGACGGCGGCGAACAGGTGGTGGGAGTCGACGTCGAGGTATGTCTTGGCCAAGAACTTGAAGGCGTCGAAGCAGCAGTAGGACATCTCGATGTGCTTGTCCATCCGACCTCGCCGGATCAGCGCCGGGTCCAGCTTCTTGACGTGGTTGGTGGTGAACACGATGAGCCGCTCGCCGCCGCACGCCGACCAGAGGCCATCGATGAAGTTGAGAAGGCCGGAGAGGGTGACCTTGCTGCTGGCGTCCTTCTTCATGTCCGGCTTGGGCGGCCCGCCGGCGCCGCCGTCCTTGCTGCTATCGTCGTCGGCCGCCTCCTTCTTCTTCTTGCGCGCGCCGGTGAGGTCGAGCGAGCAGTCGATGTCCTCGATCACGATGATGGACTTGCTCGTCGTCTCGATGAATAGCTTGCGGAGGTCGGTGTTGGAGTGGACGGAGGTGAGCTCGATGTCGTAGATGTCGTAGTCGAGGTAGTTGGCCATGGCGGCGATCATGGCTGATTTGCCGGTCCCAGGCGGGCCGTGCAGGAGGTAGCCGCGCTTCCACGCCTTCCCGACGCGGGCGTAGTAGTCCTTGCCGTTCTTGAACATGGTGAGGTCGTCCATGATCTCCTTCTTCTTGGTCGGGTCCATGGCGAGCGTGTCGAACGTCTTGGGGTGCTCGAACACGACGTGGCTCCACGCCGACCGGACGAGGCCATCGACGTCGCTCCAGTTGTGGGTGGAGATGTTGGTGAAGAGCTTCCGCTGCCGGTTCCGCACCATGACGGCGCGGCCCTGGCGGCGGACGCGCGGGAGGTAGGTGTTGATGACGAGGTCGCGGTGGCGGTCGAGGAAGAAGAGGCGGTAGTAACGGCGATTCTCCTGCGCGCGGCCGCCGCCCCAGCCGTAGTACCCGCCGCCGTCGGTGCGCGGCGGCGGCGTGGAGTACGCACACCACCAGACGGTGACGTCGGTGGCGGCGGCGTCGACGACCTCCTCACCGTCGACCATGCTGAGGACGAGCTTGTCGGCGTCCTTGGCGCCCTCGGCGCGGAGGTGGCGCACGTCGCGCGCGCACGACGCGCTGAGGTAGGCTTTGACCTCCTCGAAGGCGTCGCTGCGCTTCATCCTGCCGCCCTCGTACTCGTGGATGGCGACGGAGAGGTAAGGGTCGACGAGCGCCGCCAGCCGCCGCGCGTGGCGGTTCATGTGCCGCCCCACCAGCGTCTGCAGCTGCAGCCGCTGCAGGTTCTGCCACACCACCGTCCACAGCACCGCGATCAGGCTCAGCACCACGCCGGAGTTCAGCCCGTTCAGCAACGACGACGTCGCCTCCATCGACGAACACCCAAAAGGCTTGCGTATCTTGGTATTAAAAAGGAGAGTAATTGGTCAGAGACGGACGATTATCTGACTGGATAGTGGAAAGATGTGGAGGCCTTGGCCGTTGGCGCGCCGTGAATTTATATAGGCGCGGGCGCCGGCGAGAGGAAGGTGCTTGGAAGGGAGGTAAGGCACGGTGGTGGTGTGGTCGTCGAGTCGTCGTCGTCGTCGTCGCAGTGCATGTGCAGTTTTTTCACGCCGACATGAACGTTTTGTTCTCTTGTGGTGTGTCGGAAGTGGACTATACTACTAGTACTACTTCTGCTGTTTTGCTTTAATTTGCTTGTGCGTGAAGGATCAAATGCCGACGCAACCGTGGTCACTGGTTAATATATATGCGCGCTAAGGGAATTGCTAAATAAACTTTCGTTTCCCCTCGCCGCGCTGCTTTAATTGATGACGTTGCGTGGTCTGGCGTAATGCCGGCGTGGCGGGGGTGGTTTGGTTTCTCTTTCTTTCTTGGCCGCGAAGAGTAGGGGGAAGCTGACAGACACTGTGGTGGTAGACTGACGAGGCTGCACGTTTTTGGGTGTTTCACTGTTTCTACCTGCAAATGTGTCACTGTGGGCGGTGGCGTTGAGCGAGACGTGTTTTGGACTTTTGGTAATGGTAGCTCTTACTTTAGACGCACCGTTCGAAAGGTGAGAAAGTTTACCTATATACATACAGAATTTTGTTATAGGGAGGCAGCACTTGATAACAGGGGTAATTAGTCGTTTGCTCAAGTTTTTCTCCACACTACTTATTATTGAACGGAATTGTTAGGAAACTTTCACAAGTTTTTTTTGTCTCAAAAACTTTTAAATTTGTAGTTATCGGATTGTCTTGAAATTTGTGCATGAAGAAAAAAAATTGCTAGAAATTTTTTTCACACATGTCACACGTAAGATCTTAATGTTAACCAATCAAACCATAGTTGAATATAAGTTTTATATAAGTTATATTGTAGTTACAATACAGTTATAATATAATTACACTTTAATTATATTATAATTATATCTAAGAGTTTTTCACTTAGAAAACTTGCGATAGTTTTTTATTAATACTCCCTTGTTGAATTGGGCTAATTACTCAAACTTTGCCATGGAAAGTTTGTGTTTATCTAAATATGTGCTGGATGGATATATGAACGATAGTGTGGTGACAGGATGTGTGTTACAGGAGACGTCGTGCCTTGTTGATTAGGGGCGTAATCCTGTTTTAAGCTTGGGAATTAGTTTGTTAGTAACCCACTACCTACCAAACCAGCTATTTCCACACTATAAATCTACAACAGTGGGTCAAATCGATTTCAGATAGAGATCGCGCTGACGGATCCACGTAATATTTGCAACGTTGGCAGCAGATGACATCACTTCATGGTAGAGATGCCAAAAGAAAGAGCGAATATATGCGAAGAGAGATAAGAATGCAGGTAAACGAAGTCAATATGTACTGGTACGGCTACCAAATTACAAAGTAGTACAGTACCTTTTATCCTAAATATTTGACCTTAGGAGCAAGATTTAAGTTAAACTTTTTAAACTTAATTTGTTCATTAATTTTATATTAGGGTATTTTTATAAAGTGTAACAAGTTTATAATATTATGGTGGTACATTTTAAGATAAATCTATGCATATTTTGTTTAAACTAAGAATTTGAGAAGTTATTAATCTTTAAACTTTTTATTTAAAGTTTGGTTGAATCTTATTCTAAATGTTAAATATTTATGATGGGGTATAAGGAAAAAAACTTATACTAGGTCCATATCATAACAAACCATAATCCAAAACAATCATATAGTCAAAATTACTTGTTTTTATTATGTGATAGTGCTACTCACTCACTCCCCTGTTCTATGGTTGTGATTTGTGAATGCTAAAAGCCTAAAACTAACTTTTTCATCACAAAGTTGGACTTGGCATTATCTTTTTTATTTATTTATTTTGGCTAAGTGCGCATGTAGGTTCATAGAACCAACGTAGAACTGGTCTATTATTTTCTCTTGTAATTGTATTAGATCAGTATAATACTACTATAGCTCAACACTTTTATTTGTTACCCTGCAGAATTTTCATGCTAGTACAAAATTCTTGCATCGAAGAAAATCCACGTCAGGACTCATGACTGGGCCCTGGGCCGAGAATTTGTGATGTTGGGCCAGGCTCGAGCTCCTCCGCCTCCGCGTCGTTTCTGTCTCACCTGTGAGCTGTGACCACCTGTCTGTCTCGTACTCTCGCTTCCGCTTCGCCCTGTTCCGACTAGGCGGTGTCAGAAACTCCGGCGGCGAGACCGACGAGATCCCGGCGGCGGCGGCGTCGCCCGCTCCGCGCCGCACCACACGCGGGCCTCCGGTATCCGCCCCCGCCCTCGCGCGGATGGCGGCGGCGCAGCTGCTGCTGGGCGAGGACGGGCGGGGGTACGACCTCGCGCAGCGGCTGGAGGCGTGCGGCGCGTGGCGGGCGTGGCTCGGGGACGCCGCCCACGCCGCGCTCGCGCAGCACCTCCAGTCCTCCTCCACCTGGGACGCCTTCCTCTTCCCCTCCTCCTCCGGCGGCGGCTCACCGCCGCCCCCGCGCCCGCTCCTGCTCCTCCAGCTCCGCGTCCGCGCGCTCCTCTTCGACAAGGCCTCCGCCGCGCTCCTCCCCCGCGGCGCCTCCCCGACGGGTCTCAACTCCGTCAGCACCAACTGTGAGCTCCTTCTACTTCGTTTCTCGGTTGATTGACTAGGGATCTGATGCTGGAATCGCTTGGGTTTGGGTTTTACTATAGCTACAAGTACGGAGAAAGTAGTTTCATGGTGTTCTAGGTTTCGTGGCATCTGGGGGGTGGCTGAGGTTTCTGTTTAGTGACTCCGGGAGTGAGATATTGTTCAGAAAATAGCATTGAGCGTGTTCAGAAAATAACATTCCTACATAACTGGTGCTGCCTACTTTTAACTGATCTATGATTTAGCGCAAAAACGTTAGCATTGCGCAGCACCACTTCCCCATTGTCATGGCAGGTGAAAAATGTTAATTTGGAACGTTTTATTGTTAACTGGTAAGTAATGATTGTGCTGGATCTTAAGTAGTTTTCTGATAATTTAGCTGTACGGGATATTTAGTCTAACAATTAGTAGTTAGTGTTAGTTAGGTATTAACTAATGTAGATCATATCTTGTTGTACACAGCCAATACCATATATATGTTGGGGGCATTTGCCTCAATGAAGATTATTGCGTGAGGTCTATCATGCTTTCATTTATTACTTGGGAATTTCACCAGTAAGTGTGATCAAGGTTTATATGTGAGACAACCGGGATTTCTGTCCCATATGCAAACAAAAGTCAATAATCCTGCTAACCTAAGTTGGGTTATCAAGCTGGGAGCTAATAAGAAATGGAACCATTAAAGTTGGTAATGATGGAAATAGGAGGATTTTTTTATTCACATCTGCCTGTTGTTGCAATCTAATCTAAAGAGTTATATGTGAGAGAAACATGAGTCTTTTTTTTTGTAGGGGTTATATCTTTAATTTATTGGGACATTTGATTCTTTTTTAGGTGGATGTAAAGTTATATAGTTGTTGAAGCAACCAACCAGAGTTTTTAGCTGCGCTGGTTTGTTGTTTCACTTCATGGAGGCTAAATGATGCCACCTAAATCCTACTTTACTGTAAAATCAGCTAATACGTTGAACTAATTTTATGCCGCCTTAAAAAGGGTGGCTATCAGGTCAAACTTGATAAAAATATCAACCTTTATATGCTAGTATACTAGTATGCTTTTGTTTACTTATGTAAGTTGGACATTGCAAAGGAGGAGCTTTGCTTGATGTTTTACTTGGCTAAATTTGAACCATAAGATCTAGGAATGGTTTGCCTAATAATATGGATCTCATTCAAATAAAACTTGATTGAAGTATTTTTCTTCTTCAATATTTCTAATTTTATTTTGGGGTCTTGATTAAATTAAGATGATATTTTGGTTTATTAGATATCCTTGCACCTTTGTGAAAGGCCATACCAAAGAAATAATTAACCACATGCAAATGCGACAATATATTGCGTTTGTCAACCAAGAAGCTTTTTAATATTCAAGTTCAACTAGTTATTTCTTCAATGAAATTACTTGATATAAGAATTCATTTTTTTTTCATCTGCCATTATTCATTGTGATTTTCTTATCTGTTCATCTCAGATCTTCAGCTCCATGCAGATGATATTTATTTTTCATTGGAAGATGAGCAGGAAGATATCAATCAACACCATGTATGTTATCTCCAATGTTTTTTTTGAAACTTTTTGGGAATATCAGCATCGTGCGACTCTTTCTAGAAAACTCCTTTCTCTTTCTTGATCTGTTGAGTGATATGCTACCTACCATGTATGAAGTAAGATTCAAGTTGTATGTTACAGTTGGATTCAAGTTGTATGTTACAGTTGGATTTCACGCACTCTCTTTCCAGTTGAGCACCATTCTCGCAGTTTTGATTATGTACTATTGTATTATCATTGTTATGTGAAGCATCCTTTAGGCATTGCTAGTGCTGTCTTTCTAGATTGGGGACTTGTTCACCGTCTGAAAACTTCACACATACAGCTGTAGTAGGGGGTTATGGTATACTTTTAATGATAACCACAGGATTAGTTCCTTTTTAAGAGATGTGTGGACTGTTGACCTCACTTTTGTGTTAATTGTCATTCTGTAGTCTGCTTAAAGACTGGCATATGCTACTCATTGGTCCCAAACTAAATCTAACTTCTTTGGAACGTTCACATAGGTGATAGGTCAAGCTATATAGCTGCTGGCCATGTACATGTATCATTGGATAGTCTTTCAAGTTCACTGTATTAAATGTGCACTAGTTATGTATAGCATTCAGCTGCAGTTGGTGCATACTAACTAAAGTTGATGCGATTCATGCGCTATGCTGATGGTTATAATTGTTCTTGCTGCTGCAGATGCAATCTAGAACCTCATTTAGTCCAAGCAGGGAGAACGCAATGTTATCTCAAAGACATAATCGATATGAAGAATTACCTGACACATGGTACAAACAATATGCTGAAAAATTCAGGACATGGCATGGAAAGTTCCGTTCAGGTGACAAAGATATACCAAAAAGAACATCAGAGGGAATGTCCAATTACCTGAAGGTTTGCAGTGTACATAAAAGGAAGAGGGCTGTGTTTATGGATGATCAGGGTCACAACATCTCTGTACCAATGTTGGAAAATGGCCCTTCCTCTAAGAATGCTGGGGACTATAGTAATTTAACAGATGAAACTTTCATTCCAGAAATTAGGTTTCCAGCCGACTGTGTCCCGGAAAGCGCAATTCCTAGAACAAGTGAGACGTCTAGGATATATAAAATAGAAGTTCATGGGGTTCTGGATAATTTACCCGCGCCTGTTAGTCGCAACACTGCAATGCTTGAAAGATTTGGAATGATGCCTGAGTATTATAAGAAAGGGAACAAATATCGAGGGAAAGATGGATCCAAAGTAGAAGGAAAATCTCTAAGCCAAGAGCAAGCAATGCTTATGACAAGGAAGTTGGTTGCTCGCTACTTGGCAAATGCAGGATTTGAAAGTGGAACTGCAGTGTCTATTGATGTTCTTTCGGAAATAATAATTAAGCACATCTCTAAGCTGGGGCGTAACTTGAAGCTTCTAACTGACAGCTACAGGAAGCAATTTTCATCTATTGAACTCCTTAAGATGTTCCTACAGACTGTTGGCTACAGGTACTTTAACCCATTTATTTATACATGTGTCTCTTTACTTTTTCTCCCTTTTGTTTTCCCTGTGTTCTTTTTGGTATTTAGGTGCAGGGAGATGCCTTTTGTGTTACTATATGTACTCTAACACACTGGTTCTTGCCTAAAGGAGCTAGTAATAAAATTGAGTCATGTTGATGGCAGAGCATGTGTATTTAATGCATTTTTTTTCTATAAAATTGTGTGCCAATGTTCTGATAGTGATTTTCTGCTGTAATATTTAGTAACATTGGTCCCTTGATGGAGATCACTAAAACGGGAAATAGAGGGGCCAACTACCCTATGCAGCAAGATGCACAAGTACAGAATCAAAATGCTCTTCTTCATGCGCAACAGGTAGGAAACTGCTGCTGGTTCACCATACTTGTATTGTGTATATTTTAATATTTCTATATTCTAAAGCGTATGTGCTTCCTTGCTGAGAAAATGGTTTAGTTAGACTTAAGAATTTCTACCCATCAACTGTGCAAGGATGGGTGGTTTTAGCCAACTAAAAGAGGCACAAGGCTGTTTGATTATATCAGAATAATTGCCATCCAAGGATAGATCACTGATTAAACAAGTCTTCAGTCTCTTCCACTTGATTTGGTTTATGATTGCCTGATGATCATGATTAATATTAGAATCTGGCTGGTTGTCAGTGATGTCTGTAAAGTCCTGGCTGATTTTGCTTTCTCTTGTAATGGATCTCTTCCATCAATCTATCGGTGGCGTAGCTAAGATTCTGTCTGGTTTTGTTAAGTTCCTAGGGAATGCGGTGATATCAGATAGTTCTTTGAACTTCTGATGTGAAATTAACCAGTAACAGTTAGTCCATGAACCATAGAAACTTTGGCTAGAATTGTTGCAAACTAATGCCCATAGCATAGAAGCGACTCCTAAAATCAGTGCATAAATCACTGATTGGCCACCCGATTGAGCTGATGGAATAAGTCTTGTGCTGTGCTGATTGGTCTTTGTGTGCTTTTTTGCTGTTTCAGCTTTTAGGACAGCATCTTGCTTTCAGTTTGGGATGCTCTAGGACAGCATCTCCTTTTCACTTTTTAGACTAGCATCTTGGACTAGCATCTTAGCATATGCTTGGCTAGTTTGGATGGCTATAAATATGTATCCCCAACCCCTAAGGTTGGCATGGCATTTGTGAGGAATAAACAGAAAATTGCCCCAACTCTCCTAGCGCCATCCTCTCAATGAGAGTAAGGATACTGCTACTAACATCTGGTATCAGAGCCATTCTATCCTGTAGCTTAGACATCTCCTACTCATCTCCTTCCCGAGTTCCCCTTTGTCCTCAGCCGACAGCAGGAGCACCGACTGTCTCTGCTCATCCCTTTCCCCCTGCGCTGACAAGCAGCAGCTCGTCAGAGGCAGCCTCTTCCTCACGCGGCAGCCCCCCAGTAGCGTGCCATGTCCGCAGGGCAGTCTCAGCGCTCGGTCGCCTCGAGCGCGTGGCTCCGGCAGGAGGCCGAGCTCGTTGCGGCAGAGGGACGCGAGCGAGCGGTGGCAGAGACCGCTGCAGCGGCAGCGAGGGCGTCAAGGCTGGCGGCGGCGGAATTGGCAGCGGCAAGGGCGAAAGTGAAAGTAGCAGCGACGGTGGATGTAGCCCGTGCGGCGGCGGTAGAGCTCAAGGCTCTCTGCCTGTGGCAGCACCGATGATGAGCTGACGAGGGAGGCAGCTCATGAGCGGGCGGGGCAGGGGGCAGCCGCGCAACCCCACGCGCGCGGTGGTGGCAGCCCAGACAGGTGCGGACGCGCCGACGGCGCTCTTGGCTGGGGCGCGCGCAGCGGCGGCAGCCCAGACGGGCGTGGACGAGCCGGCGGCGCTCCCGACGGCGACGGCTGGGTCAACGGAGATCGCGGCCTTTGCAGGTGGCGCGGCTCTCCCTCCCCGGACCGGTATCGTGGTCACCGCGGAATCTAGGCCGTCATCAGGGATGTCGGCCTCGGCGGTGGGTGGCCTACCCTCACCAAGACCAACTACGTCGAGTGGGCCGCGGTGATGAGGATAAGGCTCCAGGTGCGGCACTTGTGGGAGGCAGTTCGGTACGGCGACGTCGACTACGATGAGGATCGACGGGTGTTGAATGCCCTCTTCGCTGTAGTCCCGCCCGAGATGCAGTTCTCGCTTTCCCAGAAGTGGATTGCCAAGGAGGCCTGGGACGCCATCGCTGCGGCACGCATCGGCAGCGACCGCGCCCTCAAGTCCACCCTGCAGGCACTCCGCAAGGAGTGGGAGAACCTGGCCTTCAAGCCAGGTGAGGATGTTGATGACTTTGCTCTCCGTCTCAACACTCTGCTGCAGAAGATGGTGCAGTATGGCGACGACACCTACGACGAGGAGAGCCGTCGAGAAGCTTTTCCGTTGCATCCCAGAGAAGTACAAGCAGATCGCTCGCTCGATCGAGTCTCTACTGGATCTCTCCACGATGTCAATCGAGGAGGCGATAGGTCGCCTCAAGGTCATCGACGGCGATGAGCCACAGCTCCTCTCGGGGCCTATCACCATTGGCGGGAAGCTCCATCTCACTCGGGAGTAGTGGGAGGCCTATCAAGGTGAAGGGAAGAAGGGGGAGTCCTCTTCCTCGACAGGCGGCCGCAAGCGCGGTAGGCCGCGCAAGGGGGCAGAGGCGTCCAGGTCAGGCTGCGAGGACGCACCCAGGGTGGCGCCCGTGGAGGCGCCCATGGCAGCGCCGCCGGCAATCACAGGCCGACGCGAGACGACGCCTGCCGCAACTGTGGCAAGCTTGGCCATTGGGTCAAAGACTGTCGACAGCCATGACACGGCCAGGCCAACGTCGCACAGGTGGAAGAGGAGGAAGAGCTGGCTTTGCTCCTGGCACACATGAGCATCGAGCTATCTCCAGCGGCACCGGCCGCAGCCTCCAGCGGCACCGGCCGCAGCGGCTTTCCTCCACCTCGATGAGTCGAAGGTACACACCTTCCTCGGCGACGGCTCCAGCAACGACAAGACTGATGGGTGGTACCTCGACACCGGCGCCACCCATCACATGACTGGTCAACGGGAGTTCTTCACCGAGCTCGACTCCAGTGTCTGAGGCTCCGTCAAGTTTGGGGACGCCTCCGGCGTGGAGATCAAGGGCGTCGGCTCCATCACCTTCACCACCAAGTCCGGTGAGCACAGGCTGCTCACCGGAGTCTACTACATCCCCGCGTTGAGGAACTCTATCATCAGCGTGGACAACTGGATGAGAATGGTTCACGCGTGTTGGTTGAGCACGGAGTCATGAGGATTTGGGATCGCCGTCGTCACCTTCTTGCCAATGTAACCAGAGGCACCAATTGACTCTACGTCTTCAACGTGCAAGTAGCACAACCGGTTTGCCTCGCCGCCCGACGGGACGACGAGGCGTGGCAGTGGCACGAGCGCTTCGGGCACCTCCACTTCGAGGCCCTGAAGCGGCTTAGTGCCAAGGAAATGGTGCGAGGCCTGCCGTGCCTTGACCACGTGGAGCAGCTCTGCGACGTCTGTGTTAACAAAGCAGAGGCAGCTCCCCTTTCCCCAGCAGGCGAGCTTCCGAGCCAAGGAGCGGCTCGAGCTCGTGCACGGGGACTTGTGTGGCCCAGTGACACCGGCCACACCAGGAGGATGACGTTACTTCCTATTGCTCGTCGACGACCTCTCCCGCTACATGTGGGTGATGGTTCTTGGCAGCAAGGGAGAGGCTGCGGACGCCATCAGGTGCGCGCAGGCTGCTGCGGAGGCGGAGTGCGGCCGCAAGTTGTGCGTGCTGCGCACCGACAACGGCGGCGAATTCACGGCGGCTGAATTCGCGTCGTACTGCGCTGATGAGGGCATTCAGCGCCACTACTCCGCGCCGTACAGCCCGCAGTAGAACGGCGCAACCAGACGGTTGTGGGGATGGCTTGGGCTCTCCTCAAGCAGAGGGGGATGCCGGCCGTCTTTTGGGGAGAGGCAGTGGTGACGACTGTCTACATCCTCAACCGCTCGCCTACCAAGGCCCTCGACGGCAGGACGCCGTACGAGGCTTGGCATGGGCGCAAGCCGAGGGTCTCCCACCCGTGGGTCTTCGGCTGCCTCGCGTTCGCCAAGGAGCTCGGGCACATCGGCAAGCTCGACGACAGGAGCACCCTAGGGGTGTTCATCGGCTACGCGGAGGGCTCGAAAGCCTACCGCATTCTCGACCCGGAGACACGGCGTGTGCGCACGGCGTGCGACGTAATGTTCGACGAAGGGCGAGGGTGGGCATGGGACAAGGCGGTGGATGACGGCTCGACTCTGACGTACGACGACTTCACTGTCGAGTACGTCCACTTCGAGGGAGCTGGGGAGTAGGCAGCTCTTCGTCACCAAGCGTGCCTACCCCAGTCCCCGAGCCTCCACCGACTCCGGCAGCGACACACTCTCGAGCTACGACCTCGGCTGCGACGAGTTCTTCGCTGACACCACCACAGCCGGCGACCCCACGCACCCCAGCACCAACAGCCACCCCTCCGGGCACGTCCACTCCGACGCCAGCTCGTGTCGAACACAACCCAGTGGAGTTCGCTACTCCGCTCTCCCACGACGAGGAGCGCATCGACGCGTACCACGACGGCGAGCCGCTGCGGTATCGTACGATGGAGGACCTTCTCGGCGACCAGCCGGTGCCGGGACTGGTGTCTCGTGACCGGGAGGCACAGTTGCACCTTGCGTGCGACGACGGTGAGCCTTGGTCTTTCGCAAAGGCCGAGAGACGCGGCATGGCGTGCCGCGATGTAGTCGGAGATGGACGCGGTTGAGGAGAACCGCACCTAGGAGCTTGCTGACCTCCCTCGTGGTCACCGCGCGATCACCCTTAAGTGGGTGTTCAAGCTGAAGAGGGATGAAGTCGGAGCCATCGTCAAGCACAAGGCTCGCCTGGTGGCACGTGGTTTCGTGCAGCAGGAGGGGATCGACTTCGACGATGCCTTCGCCCCCGTGGCATGGATGGAATCTGTGCGACTCCTTGCGCTGGCTGCTCAGGAAGGCTGGTGCGTTCATCACATGGACGTCAAGTCGGCGTTCCTGAACGGCGACTTGAAGGAGGAGGTCTACGTGCACCAGCCACCGGGATTTACGATCCTCGGCAAGGAGGGCAAGGTGCTACGCCTGCACAAGGCCCTCTACGGCTTGCGGCAGGCACCGAGGGCGTGGAATGCCAAGTTGGATTCCACACTCAAGGGAATGGGCTTCAAGCAAAGCCCGCATGAGGCGGCCATCTACCGGCGGGGCAATGGAGGAAATGCCCTGCTGGTGGGTGTCTACGTCGACGACTTGGTGATCACCGGCACCAAGGATGCGGAGGTGGCGGTGTTCAAGGAAGAAATGAAGGCTACCTTCCAGATGAGTGACCTGGGGCCTCTCTCCTTCTACCTGGTAATCGAGGTGCACCAGAACGACTTCGGGATCACACTTCGACAGACCGCCTACGCCAAGCGCGTTGTTGAGATGGTTGGGCTCACCGATTGCAACCCAGCTCTCACTCTGATGGAGGAGAGGCTGAAGCTGAGCCACGACAACACGACGGAGGAGGTGGACGCTACGCAGGATCGGACTTGGCATTCTCTGTCGGCTACGTTAGTCGGTTCATGCAACGACTGACGACGGAGCACCAGTAGGCTGTGAAGAGAATCATCCGCTACGTTGCGGGGACTCTCGACCACGGTCTCTACTACCCGAGGTGCCGTGGAGAGGCACGCTTCGTCGGGTACAGCGACCACGCCGGCGACATCGACACCAGCAAGAGCACAAGCGGGATCCTCTTCTTCCTCGGCAAGTGCCTCGTTAGCTGGCAGTCGGTCAAGCAGCAGGTGGTGGCCTTGTCTAGCTGCGAGGCCGAGTACATAGCGGCCTCCACCGCTTCAACTCAGGCGCTCTGGCTTGCTCGACTGCTTGGTGATCTCCTCGACAGAGACACTGGAGCGGTGGAGCTCAGGGTAGACAGCAAGTCTGCTCTGGCCCTGGCAAAGAACCCTGTCTTTCACGAACGGAGCAAGCACATTCGGGTGAGGTACCATTTCATCCGAGGCTGCTTGGAGGAAGGGAGCATCAAGGCGAGCTACATCAACACCAAGGACCAGTTTGCGGACCTGCTCACCAAGCCCCTTGGGAGGATCAAGTTCCTTGAGCTTTGCTCCAGGACCGGGATGGTCCAACTTTCCCACAAGACGACGCACAAGACTTAGGGGGAGAATGATGGAATAAGTCTTGTGCTGTGCTGATTGGTCTTTGTGTGCTTTTTTGCTGTTTCAGCTTTTAGGACAGCATCTTGCTTTTAGTTTGGGATGCTCTAGGACAGCATCTCCTTTTCACTTTTTAGACTAGCATCTTGGACTAGCATCTTAGCATATGTTTGACTAGTTTGGATGGCTATAAATATGTATCCTCAACTCCTAAGGTTGGCATGGCATTTGTGAGGAATAAACAGAAAATTGCCTCAACTCTCCTAGCGCCATCCTCTCAATGAGAGTAAGGATAGTGCTACTAACATGAGCTTCAGTTAGAGAATTGGGTTGGTAGTAAAATGATTTGTGGAGCAGGGCGTTTAATATCTGGTTTTCAGCAGTGAACATTAATGAATACCTAGATGTGTACAACTTTTTATTAGCCGGACCGTTCGAAGCAAATGGTTGCTACATTTCTTTTTGTCAAGCATGATATAACCACTGTCTACATATGTATATGCTTAGTTGAGTTGCTGAAATATTTCTCTTCATTTGATAATTGAATTGATTCATAATTACATATGCACCACTGGCAGCTTTCGAGGCAATTTGCACCCCAAATGGGAATTAATACCCAGAATTTGACACCACAGCAGCAGCAGCAACTGCTGCAGCAACAGTGGTTGAGGCGCAATCAAATGGCCAGCCCCCGTGGCCCTCTTACGATGGCGGACAAAAACCAGGCTATGGTAAATGTGAAGATTGAGAATACAGTGGACTCACAGATTGATAGCCCCTACGGATCACTTACCAGACAGCAATTGCAGCAGCTAAGGCACCATCAGCTTTTACAGCAGCAGCAGCAGCAGTTTCAGCAGCAACAGCAAGTTCAACAGCAGCAGCAACAGCAGCAGCAGCAGCAATTTCAACAGCAGCAGCAGCAATTTCAACAGCAGCAGCAACAACAGCAGCAGCAATTTCAACAGCAGCATCAGCAGCAGCAGCAACCACAGCAATTGCAACAACAGCATCAGCAGCAGCAACAACCACAACAATTGCAGCAGCAGCATCAGCAGCAGTTGGCCATGTCAGGAGGCCAGAATGCCCAACTAGCGCAGCAGCTAGCCATGTCAGGAGGCCAGAATGTGCAACTGGCGCAGCAATTAGCCATGTCAGGAGGCCAGAATGCGCAACTAGCGCAGCAATTAGCCATGTCAGCAGGCCAGAACCCCCAACTTGCACAGCAATACAAACAAATGCCATCGATGTAAGTACCCCTCAACTCAATTGATCTTTTAAAATCTATGCTTCCATCTTCTTAACCCCTTTGATCTGATGCAGGAGTGCGTACGGCATGAGGATGCCGCCGGTGAAAGTGGAAGCGTTCCACGAGCTGGTGAGTGGAGATTCGTCTCTGAAACCCGATAGCGACTCAAACAAACTCATGTCTCCCAAGTAGGTAAGTCATATACCGAGAGAAAATCGCGTAGCTAGCCAGCGGTTAGCTGTAGTGTACAAAGGACTACATTTGTGATCTCTCACTGTTGTTTCTGAAGAACTGAAGCCTGTGTCTTAGTTTTCATCAATCCAGCAAGGCAAGCAGTGTATTGTAATTGTAGATGTAAGTGGCTACTAACTGAGGTGATGAGATCGGTGTGGTAATTTATCAGACTTGAGATTCTTTCATCTGCCTGCCGCCCTGCCCTGCTAGTTCGATCATCTTCAAGGAAACCTGAGCTCCTTGTTTCTGTGAAATCAGCGTGGTTTTGATTTACCAGTCCATTAGTGAACTAGATACCGTAAGCAAAGCATAAGACTAAAGGGTATGTGGTTAGTTATCCCACTTTACCATACATGATTTAGTCATGTCATAGTTTCGTAGACGCTTATTTGCTTTGTTGTCATAATTAAATCATATCATACTTTTTAAGCCTTAGGACCATATGTCATAATGTTAGGCCCCTCTGAATTGGAGGATTGACATAGAAAATTTATAGGATTCTAATTTTGTAGAAAAAAATTCTATAGAACTTTTTGAAACAATGGATTGAATCTTATCTTTTTCCTTGGAATGGTTAATCCTATAGCGAATTTAGGAAAATAACTAAGAGCTCATGTTTTTAATGCTTTTTATCTCTTGCAATTCTATATTTTTCCCGTGTCTCAATTAAACATTTCTTTTAAAGTTTTTCTGTGATTTATCTTTTTATAGAAATTGAGAATCCATGTCACTTGATTCCTGTGCTTTTCTATTCTTGTGTTTTAAGTTTTCTGTCTTTCAGAAAAGCCTTAAATTTGAAACCAACCATGTCACAGTTATTACGAACTACTATTTCTTAGCCATGGTTTCAACTCATCCGCTCATATCACAATAGATAACTTACCTAAGCTAGTTGTTACAAACTTGGAATCAACCAAACAGCCCATCACTGCTGCGTTAACGGCAAAGCACACAACCTAAGCCTGGCGCCAACGTGAATCGACTAATTTTTTCCTCCTAAAAGCTGGAAATGAGCAGGATATCCTTCTGTCGTTCTAGACCATCTCCTTCTGTCGCTACAAGGACGCATCGAAAGGAGGAGGTTACCGTGGCGGCGTGGCTTGTCGACTCGAGTCACTCTCTTTTCCCTGGAATGCACGTGGCGGTGTCGCCCTTTCTAGAAGAAGGATTTATGCAGCTTGACACTCTTTTATCTTTGGCCTCTGATTCGTTGTTAATTTTCTATGGAAACAAGCGTCTTAATGAAGCGTTAGAAAGCACAGCGCAACAAGACTTTCTTGCCCGAATCATCTGCTTTTTACCACTTCACCTCAGCCTTAGAAAAAAAAATAGTCGTTCTCTGCCTAGTGAATTCTTGTGCACTCAATTATATATGGATTAATAATACAGATGAGATAAATACTTCAGTTATGGTTGCTAATGCAATCAATCGAAACGAACAAGATACACACACGGGCAAACAACAGACGAACAAAGCTGCATATACAAACACAGTGACACAGGAGAAGTAATTCAGGATGACACACTCGTTATTAATCAGAGATACATGTAGGAACCGAACCAGTAGCAGATGGCAGTAATAAAACAATTCAAGGAGCTTAATAGTGCATCCTTGATGAGGATGACTTCATGATCAAGCCGTGCTGCCGTGTCTGTACTCTGTACAATACACTCAAGGAAGGAGACCTGACACCAAGCCAGGTCGATCGATCGATGGATGTAATCTTAGCTGACGAATATAATCGACGGGTCGCAGCAGCACTCGTCGATCAAGCAGCAGCAACAAAGCGCAGCCAAACTGCAGCAGATCATCAACCAACAATTAACCACACAGTTCAAAACGATGGCACAAGATGAGGTGAATTTGATTGGTATATATTTCGAAAGGAAGAAGGAACTGATGCTTACCAGCCTTCGAGGAAACTGGGCTGCCTCCTCGGCGGCGGCGCGGCGTACTGCGGCGGCGCCATCACCGGAGGCCCCTGGTACGGGCCCTGGTAGTAACCCTGCGCCGGGTAAGGGTACGCATACTTGGGATCACTCATCTCACCTTTGGTTCTCGCCGCCGATCGATGCGAACACCAAGTCACCAACGCAAGAAATCAGAGCGCGAGTTGTGAAGGAGGAGGTGACGCGATCGAGGAGGAAGAAAGCGGCGTGTGTTAATGGAGCAGGTGGTTGGTATTCAGCGAGAAGGATTTCACGGGGAGGCGTCACGGCGTGGCGCGCCTCGTTATTCCTTATTTATATATAGGCAGTGATAGGAGAGGCGTGGCGCGCGGCCATGGGTGGGATAAGGCGGCGTAACGCGGATGGAGGCATCTGGAAAGCGCGGGAGAGAGGGTTGCTTCCGCGGGAGGCATCGGATCGCACCGGCTTTCCTTGCGGTTGGACTGGCCGGGTTGGGTTGGGTTGGCTAGCTGCTACATTCGTTTCGTCGCGTTTCTGCTGACCTTTTTGCTCCGTTTCCGTGGCGGCGGCGGCGGCGGCGGCGGGTGGTTTCTTTCTTCGCCTGGTGTATATATGTACGTACGCGCGCGTACTATGAATGAGGCGACATGGGGGGTGGATTCCGCGGTGGTGGAGTTGAACGTGAGCAGCCATCGTCCGTCGCACGTACGGCGGCGCGTCGGCACGAATACCTTGGAAGAACCGCAATAGCTTTAAAAAATCTTACGGTAACATAATATTTTTTGAAACGAATGTCACTGAATCAAATCTCCTTATTTTTGTATGCGTTGTGATTTTTTTCCGTTTATACGAATCTTAAAACAAATCTAACGGTTTTCAAATTACATGAACGTTACATACCAACTATATTGTATTTACATATAAATTATAATATAATTACACTATTATTATATTATATTTGCATCTGATAAATTTTTTAAAAAAATTGTCACAAATATATAGTTAGTCCCAACAAGAAAGGCCTTCTGTTTTTACTTTTTTTTTCTTTTTTTTGCAAGAAACCGCGGGCGGGTCTGCTATAATAAATCTATCGCATGTTTTTCTGGCTTCAAACATGCAGATATTTAGCCCTCCGATGGCTTAATCTACGGTGAGATAAACATGCAGATTTGCAGGTTTGGTTTTATTCGTCAATCCGGTGCCCTTCCATATTTTAGTTTTTTTTGGGTGTGTGATTGACCTTGAGATTCGTGCTACCATACTTAAATATCATTAATCCTCAAGCAAAGATACCGGGATGGTGAAGCTGAATATATTTTAGGTACTTTACGTTGTTTTGGATAAAATTACACTAAGTTATATTGCAGTATAATGTTGTCGGTGATATAGGCCCGGAGGTATCAAGCTTAGAGAGGAGAGGCCGCCCTCAACGTCCACGTGGCATTCCCCCCGAAGGGGGTCAGGCCCGTGGAGAAGCGGCGACCATCCCGTCCGAGCCTGAGGGGTTGGCTCGCCCTGACCCCTCCTCACAGCCACCATGTGGCCACCACGCGTATGGAATTAGGTGGGCGTCCCTCAGCACCCACCTAACCGCATTCAATGCGGGCGGAGCGGGCGTTCCATGCCGCATTTAATGCGGCATGTTGCGCACCTGCTCTGCCTGTGACCGGTCTGTGACTGATCTGCGACCGGTCCGTGACCGGTTGATTGACAGAAAGGACGGGACAGCAGCAAGCCACTCACGCCTTGACCATGTGTCAGGAGACGTGTGGCAGGTATGCCCTGTCCCATCATGATGATGAGAGGCTCTGAGCCTCTCATCCAATCTGGAGCTAGCTTGACCGCACCGGACGTGCCCGGAATTTCGTTCCCGGTGCATGCATGCCTCCCAAATCCTCATCCATTAAATGGTGAGTGACAGGGGCGTCCCCGTGTCAGCCGGCGTGATTCGGTGGACCCCGCACAACAGCCGGCGTGCTAGTAGCTTGCAGGCTAAGGCGCCAGACATGCATTTAATGTAGGGAATATTTTCCCTCTCCCCTAGGCAGTTCCCGCAGAACATGTGGTATCCCTTTGGAGTATAAAAGGAGGACCATGCCTAGCGAGAAGAGGGGGCCTTTTTTTGGGACTCCGGATCCCTGGTCCGAAGATTGGTTTGAGCTCTAGCTTGTACACCGGAGCTTCAGACTTTCGAAGCTCAGAAAAATCATCATACACAGGAGTAGGGTATTACGCTTCTGAGCGGCCTGAACCTGTATAAATCCATTTGGTCTCATCTTCGCCAAGGGGGGCCTGACCCCCTCTACATCTCACCTCTAGCGTTCCCAATTCCTCAAACTTTCACCCGCTGCCCCCGGCCGAACTAACAAAGGGGACCCCATAGTCTCCCGCTTGAGGAGTCCACCCTCTGACAGCTGGCGCGCCAGGTAGGGGATGCGTTCGTGTTCGTTTGAGGAACACCCGTTTTCGTGCGCCTTAAGCTTCGTCTGGCAGTCCCCATGGCGGGAGTCATGGACGGCGAGCCGGTGGCGCACACCCCCACTCCGAGTGGGAGCGAGGGTGACGGGGAGGATCTTGACCCTCGTCACCGGTCACGAACTTCTCCGACTCCCCCTCGCCGGAGTCCTAGGCGAGGGGAGGGCCGGGACAAATCCAGGGATTTGGCCGATTCCCCGCCAGCAGGCGGGGGAGGGGGACGTCGTGGCAGGGCGCGTCACCGCCTCACCTACGATAATGGCGGTACACCTCAAGGCGCGCTCCAAGTCGTGGGGGCACTCTTGTGCCACCCTCCCGTCGTCCCGGAGCTAGAGACCCCGGTCCAGCGTTGGCTGGACGATGTGGCCAACTTGGTCACCGCTGCACAGCGACAGCTCGTCGCCGGTGGCCAAACAACGGCGATCGGTACATCGCGTACCTCGATAGCTGTCTCTCCGTCGGCAAGACGGAGGGCCCGCCGAGCGGCGGCTGATGTCCGTCATTCGTCATCACGGTCCTCATCGCGCCCTTCGTTGACACCCGCGGGGCGATCATCGTCACGCCCTTAGTCGACGCCCAAGGAAAATCACGGGTGTCACTTGAACATCTACGGGGAGCCGAACTCTCGGCTCGACATCGAGCGCCGACGCGACAAGCGTCGAGCCGCCCGTATGAGGGAAGGCGCCGCCTCCTCTGGGGAGCCACGCCACCCCGGGCGCGAGGGCAGGCCCCCCGTATCCCAAATCAGCGGGGCTTGTTGCAAGGCCTTCGTGGCGAGTCTTCGGAATGTCCGATGGCCCTCGAAGTTCCGGCCCAACCTCACTGAGAAGTACGATGGCAGCATCAACCCCTCCGAGTTCCTCCAGATCTACACCATGATCATAGAGGCGGCGGGGGGGTGATGATCGGGTCATGGCAAACTACTTCCCCATGGCCCTCAAGGGTCAGGCACGGGGATGGCTCATGACCCAGCCACCCGCCTCGATCCACTCCTAGGAGGATTTGTGTCAGCAGTTCATCACGAACTTCCAGGGCACATATCCACGCCCAGGAGAGGAAGTGGACGTGCACGCAATGCAACGGAAGGATGATGAGTCCCTCCGTTCGTACATCCAGCGGTTCTGTCAGGTCCGCAATACCATCCCCTGCATTCCTCCTCACGCGGTGATCTACGCATTTAGAGGGGGCGTGCGGCATAACCGCATGCTTGAGAAGATAGCCTCTAAGGAGCCCTAGACTACCGCACAGCTCTTCGAGCTTGCGGTCAAGGTGGCCCATAAGGAGGAGGCCTGGGTCTGGAACTCTTCCGGCTCTGGTGTGGCAGCTACGGCTGTCCCCGAGTCCTCCTCCCGCTCCGACGAAGAAGAAGAAGAAGAGGTCGGCCCACTCCGACGACGAGGGCCACGTCCTCGTCGTCGAAGGCACCTCACGGCCCCCACGCAAGGAGAAGGCCGCGAGCAGCAAGCAGAAGGACACTACCGCCCCTAGCGAGAACCGCTGGGCAGATAAATGGTGCTCTGTGCACAACACCTCCATCCACAGCCTTTCTAATTGCCGCACGGTCAAGAACTTGGCCGAGCGCATCAGGAGGTTGAAGCATCTAGGCCCCGTTGTGAATTTTGGTAATTAATGACAAGCGCTAATTGTGGACTAACGATTCTCTTGAGTTAGACATATTTGAGCTAGGGTTACTCAATATGAGTGCATGGATGATCACCGAGGACATTTTTCGATGTTGCAACGGCGAAAGGATTGAAGACAGTAAAACTAGCGGTTTTATTTTAATTGATTGAGGAGTTTGGGCGATCAAATTTGCTAGAATTTATTTATAGCTTTGCCATACTATCAAGGGGGGTAATGACCTAGTCAAAGAGATGATCAAAATGCCACATTAGGTCATTTGCACTTAAGTCTTGGTGTGCTCTTGAATTTTCTCCTGTTGGCTGTCCCTGGGCGGTTTGACCGGAGTGCTCTACCCGGTCTGACCGGGCCTATGCGCCGGTCTGACCGTGGAACACTAGCCGATCTGACCGGCAGTTCTTGGCGGTCTGACCGACCACTTGCCGCCGATCTGACCGGCCGGCTGGAGGCTGGATGGCCGCCTCTGGCCTGGCGATCCAGAGCCGCCAGAGCCGCAATCGGTCAGACCGAGCCGATGACAGTCTGACTGAGCCGCGGGCGGTCTGATCGGCAGTTTGGCCTCTGGTCTGACCGGCCCTGTGGTCCCAGTGCATTTAATGCAGTTCAACGGCTAGTTTTCTAGCCGTTGCGAGGTAGTCCGGTCTGACCGGCCACACAATTGCGGTATGACTGACAATACACAGAGTTGGTGGATTTCGTCCCCAACGGCTAGTTTTGGGGGTTTGAGGTATAAATACCCCCCCCATTTGTAGCAAGGGGGTTCTCTTGGCACTTGCTTCAATTGCATACACCCTTGCACCTCTCTTACATATACTTGAGCCTTTGTTCATCCTTTAGTGTGGTTTGAGAGTGGATTAGCCAAGAGTCAAGTGCTTTGGTTTTCTTGTTGAGTTAGTGTGGCACTTGATCATCTCCAAGTCGGGTCATCGCTTATTACTCTTGGAGGTTGCCGCCTCCTAGACGGCTTGTGGAGGTGCTTGCCCGGTGACCTCTCCAAGGAGATTGTGAAGGAGGCCCGGTGCCGATTGTGAGTGGTTTGGAGTTCACCACCTTCGGAGTGAAGGAAGAACTACCCTAGTGATCGAGGCTTGGGTAGTTCTCTCCGTGGGCCGGCTCCCATCTTGCCCACCCCTTGACGAAGGGGGCGTGCGCTGGCTTCGTGGTTGAGCGGTGGAGTTGGGCTCGCCTCAACGGGGACGTAGGAAACCGGCGAGTTTCCGAACCTCGGTGAAAAATCTCTGTCTCTTGTCCTTTTACTTATTGCATTTACTTTTGTGCAATTTACATTGCTAGAGACATATTTGAGCCACTATCACCCTAGGTTTGCAAAACATAATTTAGTTGCTAAGTTAGACTTGTCCCTCACCGAGCCTAGCAACTTAGGTTAGTTTTGATTAAGTGTCATTTAATTTTAAAATCGCCTATTCACCCCCCCTCTAGTCGACTTCTTTGATCCTACAGAGGTCTGAGGAGGAGAAGCGGCAGGCTCGCCGGGAGGGCAAGGCCCTGGCGACCTCGACTGACAAGCGGCAAGAGGAGGCCAAGAAGAAGGCCCCCGCCGATGATGATGATGAGGGCCTGGACTTCCAGGAGCCTCAGCATACCGTCGCCACCATCGACGGCGGAGCGTGCGCTCACGCTTCCCGCCGTAGCTTCAAGGCCATGAAACGCGAGCTCCTCGCCGCCGTTCCCACCCATGAGGCGACACGGCGAGCGCGCTGGTCAGAGGTGACGCTCACCTTCGACTGGACTGACCACCTGTCGGTCGTTGCCCGGGGGGGACAGTTGGCGTTGGTGGTCTCACCGACCATCTGCAATACAAGGTTGAAGCACGTCCTGATCGACAGCAGGGCCGCACTCAACATCATCTCCCCCATGGCCTTTGATATCATCAAGGTCCCGGGAATGAAGCTCAAACCGTCATTGCCAATCATTGGCGTGACCCCGGGACACATGTGGCCGCTGGGCCACATTGAGCTCCTGGTCACTTTTGGTGACCCCACCAGTTTTCGCACCGAGCGGCTCGACTTCGATGTGGCAGATCTCAATCTGCCCTACAATGTGGTCTTGGGAAGACTCGCGTTGGAGAAGTTCAAGGTGGCCACCCACTACGCCTACCTCCAGATGAAGATGCCGGGCCCTGGTGGCCTCATCACCATCGATGGCGACGTCAAGGTCGCCCTGACTTGCACGGAACAACGCGTGGATAGTCTGTCAGCGGTCTCAGAGCTGGAGATAGGTGACGGGAGGCCCGAAACCCCCACCTCTTACGCCTCAAAGAAGCGGATGACTTCGGGCGACGAGGTACCCGTCAAGGAGATCGTCCTTGGTGATAACCCGTCCAAGACCGTCAAGATTGGCGGTAACTTGGGCGACAAATAGGAAATCACACTCGTCTCCTTCCTGCGGGCAAACACTGATGTCTTCGCTTGGATGCCATCGGATATGCCTGGGGTCCCTAGGAAGGTGATCGAGCACCGTCTGGCCGTGCGACCGGACGCGAGACCCGTCCGACAGAAGGTGTGGCGGCAGGCCCTGGAGCAGCAAACCTTCATCCGCGAGGAGGTGGCGCGTCTCCTGGAGGCCGGATTCATCCGAGAGTTCATCCATCTGGAGTGGCTTGCGAACCCGGTCATCGTCCCCAAGGCTTATTCAGGTTACCATCAGATTCGTATGGCTAGGGAAGATGAGAAAAAAACTACTTTCATTACTCCTATAGGCACCTTTTGTTATACAACTATGCCTTTTGGTTTAAAGAATGTAGGCCCTACTTTTTAGCGCATGACTCACATTACTTTGAGTGGCCAAATAGGGCGTAATGTTGAGGCGTATATCGATGACTTGGTGGTAAAGACGCGCCACCAAGAGACTTTGCTCTCAGATCTAGCGGAGACTTTCGACAGTCTCCGATCCACGCGCATGAAATTGAACCCCGAAAAGTGTGTGTTCGGTGTGCCAACAGGCAAACTTCTCGGGTTCTTGGTCTCAGCCCGAGGCATAGAGGCCAATCCCGAGAAGATACGAGCAATAGAGCGGATGCGTCCCCCAGCACTCTTAGGGACGTGTAGTGCGTCACAGGATGCATGGCTGCCCTGAGCCGATTCATATCGAGGCTGAGAGAGAGGGCGCTACCCCTATTCAAGCTCCTCAAGCGCTCCAGGCCGTTTGTCTGGACGGAGGAGGCCGAACAAGCCTTTAACCAATTGAAGGCTTACCTCAGCTCTCCCCCAGTCTTGGTGGCCCCAGAGCCAGAGGAGCCACTGCTGCTTTACTTAGCGGCATCCCCGTAGGTAGTTAGCGCAGCATTGGTGGTGGAGCGCGACGAGGAAGACCCTCGGGGCGTGCGCCCCCGTCCCGTGTCGGAGCGATCCGGGTTAGAGAAAGACGAAGGAGCCCCTAAGCCGAGCGGTGGCCTCGGGGCCCCCTGGGTTGACGGTGGCCCTTCATCCTCTCGCCAGGCAGTATCAAGTGCCCCCGACCCCCAGGTCGGCCCCGAGGCCACTGAGGGGAGGAGTGGGCCCGATGCACCCTGACCCTGAGGCCACTGAATGGAGGTCGAGCGAGCCCAACGAGGCCCCTCTAGCAATGAGCGTCCAGAACCCATCGCCCCTAATGAAAAGGCTAGGCCCCGTTGAAAGGTGCAGTGGCCAGTTTACTTCGTTACTGAGGCGCTACGGGACACCAAGACCCGATATCCTCAAGCCAGAAAATGCTTTATGCAGTTCTGGTGGCTTCAAGGAAATTGCGCCATTATTTCCAGGCGCATCGGGTCACCGTGGTCACGTCGTACCCCCTCGGCCAGATCCTGCATAACAGAGACGGTACCGGACGAGTGGTCAAGTGGGCTATCGAACTTGCGGAGTTTGACTTGTACTTTTAGACACGCCACGCAATCAAAAGCTAGGCCCTCGCCGATTTATTAGCAGAGTGGACCCCAATGGCTGAGTTAGATCCCTCCCTCGGGTCCTCCATCCCCGAGGTCGAGGAAGACCCCGATGCTGAGTTTCGCACCAGGCACTAGGTAATGCATTTTGATGGTTCCCTCGCCCTCCGAGGTGCCAGCGCTGGAATCACGTTGACTTCGCCGAGTGGGGAAGTCCTTAGATATGTGGTTCACCTAGATTTTCGGGCAACCAACAACGTGGCGGAATATGAAGGGCTCCTTGCGGGACTCAGAGTGATGGCTGGAATGGGGATCCGTCGCCTCCTGGTGTTGGGAGACTCTCAACTAGTCATGAACCAGGTCTCCAAGGAGTACCAATGCTCCGACCCACAGATGGAAGCCTACGTCTGTGAAGTGCGGCCTATGAAACGCCATTTCGATGGGTTAGAACTTCGGCACATGCCCAGACGGGACAACACGCTTGCCGATGAGCTCTCACGACTTGCATCCTCGTGAGCCCCGACCCCACTGGGTGCCTTTGAAGAAAGGCTTACACAACCATCGACGCGTTTGGATCCCCCGAAGGAACCAAATGCAGCCACAAAAGCCCCGGAGCCAGGTAGAGTCCAGGCCTCGGGGCCCGAAGGGGTCGACCCCGACCCCACGCGACAGGTCGCCTGGATGTCCAAGATCCAGGCGTTCCTAAACAATAAGACTCTGCCCGAGGGTCGCGAAGGGAGCAAGCGAGTCGCTCGCATCTCCAAATGGTACGTGTTGGTAGAGGGGGCACTCTACCGACGCGGCGCCAACGGAGTCCTCCTAAAGTGTATTCCCCGAGAGCAGGGCATCGAGCTTCTCACCGATGTCCATGAAGGCGAGTGCGGAGCTCATTCCGCCTCGCGCACCTTGGTCGGCAAGGCTTTTCGCTAGGGTTTCTACTGGGCAACGGCGCTTCAAGACGCTGCAGACCTGATCCAGCGGTGTAGGACGTGCCAATTCCATGCCAAGCAAACGCGCCAGCCCGCCCAGGCCCTACAGACCATCCTGCTCTCATGGCCATTCGCGGTCTGGGGGTTGGACATCTTGGGTCCTTTCAAGGCGGCCCGAGGCGGCTACCAACATCTGTATGTCGCCATCGACAAATTCACCAAGTGGCGTGAGGCTTATCCGGTCATCAAGATCGACAAGCATTCGGCCCTCAAGTTCATTAAGGGCATCACTGCCCGGTTCGGGGTTCCCAATCGTATCATCATGGACAACGGCACCCAGTTCACCAGTGAGCTGTTCGGTGATTATTGCGATGACATGGGCATCAAGCTGTGCTTCGCCTTCCCCGCCCACCCCAAGAGCAATGGTCAAGTGGAGCGTGCCAACGCGGAAATCCTGAAGGGCCTTAAGACCAAGACCTACCACGTCCTCAAGAAGCATGGAGACTCATGGCTAGAGGAGTACCAGCGATGCTTTGGGCCAATCAGACTACCCCGAGCGTGCCACAGGAGAAACCTCGTTTTTCCTGGTGTACGGGGCCGAGGCGGTCCTACCGTCCGAGCTCACCCTGGGTTCCTCTCGGGCTACGTTGTATAACAAGGCTGACCAAAATCAGCTTCGCCGCGACGACCTCGATTATCTTGAAGAGCGCAGAAGACGCACAGCCCTTCGGGCTGCCCGTTAGCAACAGAGCCTGTGGCGCTATCATCAGCGCCACGTCCGGGCCCGATCACTACAAGTCAACGATCTTGTCTTGCGTCACGTCCAATCGCGCGCGGGGCTGAGCAAACTCTTACCCATGTGGGAGGGGCCGTACAAAGTGATCGGTGCCCCCCGGGCGGGCTCGATGCGATTGGCCACAGAAGACGGCACAGAGCTGCCTAACCCGTGGAACATCGACCACCTTCGCCGCTTCTACCCTTGATGTCGAGCGTTTGTTTCTAGGGCTCGGGCCAACCTCGCACGACCTCTCGGGTCGTGCTGGGTTGGCTAGAGGCTACCTTTATTCATATGTTTATATTAATATCAATTTAATAGCAAACGCTCTTGTTGCTTATTTCAAGGCTTTTACATGGCTTTTCTCTCCCTTCTTGAGTCTCGCCTCGGGTCGGGGTTGTTTGTGCTTGTTTTTTCTCTCAACAACATCGGACCGCCTAAACGCCAAAGCGGGGCCCAGACAGGAGCTGCGCCCCGGGTCGTGGCGAACTCTAGGGGCTCGGAGAGGCCTACACATGGCCATTCCCGACACCCGGACGCTGCGGCTTTGGTTTGGCTAGCCTCGCCATGTGGATCTCCCCTAAGGCATTAGCTCTGGCCCTTGTTGTTTGGGGTTGCAGTTCGAGCCCGAACCTCCCCTACCCAGGCAAACTCAGAAGGGTTTGAAAAACAAAAACAGCCCTGTGCATATAAGTTGACTGACGAAAGACTTAACCTTTCCCATCGTAGGCATTCGCAGACAATGGATGCAAACAAACATAGCGAGAATTTTATACACACATGGAAGATGGCACCAAGGCCTTAAGGTATATTGTGTCCATCCGAAAACAAGCTTAAACAAAAGAAAAATTATTATTGCAGGTAGACGGGAACGTGCGGCAGTTGCCCGACAGTCGGCCTCCCCCGCTCCTCATGGAGTGCTCTCGGATTGCCGAGTCCGTCGCCGTTGTCGACCTCGTCCGAGCCCATGGCGAAGGTGAACCAAGGAGTTGTCTCCTCGAAGTTCCTGACGATCTCCTCCGTCGCCTCCCGGACTTGGGCTCGCGCCCCCTCCTCTGTGCCGGGGGGAAGTCCTCGAGTGGGCGCCATGGAGAGAAGTCAGGGTCGCGGGTCTAGTAGCTGGCCAACACGAGTTCCACCGCCGCTTGCACCAGCCTTGCCAAGCAGGACTTCACGACGACGTCGATCTCCTCATGAAGCCCCTCCAAGTCGGTGGCCATCTCCCGCAACCGGTGAGCGAGAGCCGCCTCGTTGTCCGGTAGTTTGGTGTCTCGGCCGAGCGAGACGCCCACCCGATGCTCTGCGTGGCCCAACTTGATGACGGCATCCTGGACCATGTCGGGCCCAACCTCGTTCGCCACACGGAGGGCCTCGATCTCCCCAGCCTGATTCTGGATCTGCCCCTCCATCGCGGTGATAGTCTCCTGCACCTCGGCTAGTCGTCCCGCCAAGCAGTCGTCGCCCGCGGCACCCCCAGCGCGCGATGCCGAGGCCAGCTCCTTTTCCCGCGCCTCTAACCCGGAGGCACGCTACTCCAAGGCCGCCCGTTCGGCGCGGGCGGTCTCCAGGTGGTGGGCCTCACGACCCGCTACGGCCTCCTCACACTTGGAGAGCTGCTCCCCGAGCCGGTGTGTCGTAGCCTCACGGCAGGAGAGGTCGGGCTCCTGCCACGCCTCCTCCTGGAGGCGCAAATCTTCGTCGCAGCGTTGCGCCGCGGCCTCGGAGTCTGTGAGAGCGCATACCCGCTTAGTGGCCGCGTCCTCGCGAAGGCGGAGAGCGGACTCCGCCTCGGCATCCGTGGACTCGTGCGCCGCCAGCGTTGCCTCGCGCTCGTTCAGGGCTCGGGCCCGCTCGTCCAGCTCCTGGGTGCGCCGGGCTTGAGCCTGGTCCAGCTGCTCCTGCTCCCGGTTGTGGCGGTCGAGGACTTCAGCACACCAGCGCATGGCAGCCTCGGATTCCCGCAGCGCCAGGGCACACCCCTCCAACAAGGAAGAGCGCTCGGCCAGGGCCTTGCCGCCGGCCTCCAGGGCCTCCTCCCGCAGCCGTAGCGATGCCTTGGCCTCCGCCGCCCTCCGTTTTTGGGCCGCAGCAGCGTCGAGGACCCCCCGTGCAGCGTCGATCCTCTACGCCAATTTTGCTGCGTGGGCGTCGTACTGAAGACGGATGTCGTTCAGCACTTCGTCCAGCGCGTCGGTGCCGATAAGCGCCGCCTGCCGCTCCTCCTTTGCCTCGCGCACCATGGAATCCAAGACCTTCGAGCGGGTGTTGAGCTCCGCCAGATGCCTTTGGTGCATCTTGCACCCGGCCTCGACCATGGCGTCGACAGCTCACCGCCCCTCATTCACCCGCTCCCGGTCCGTGTCCAGCCGCCCCCCACTCCGCCTCCAGCGCGGCCCGTTCCTCCGCCAAGGCCTGCATCCGGGCGTGGAGCCCCTCCAGGACGGTGGAGTTCGCGGCTGCAAGAGCCTGCATGAGCGGCTCCGCGCTCGCTGGAGTGGAAGCTGAGAAGGGAGAGGACCGCGCTCGCCGTCCCGAGCAGCGCCCCCACCGACATCAGTGGCAAGGGTCCCTTGTGCGGCCTCCGCCTGACTTGCGGTCTACGAGGCCTGCTCGGTCGGTGTTCAGGGCACTTCGTGCCCCGTTTCCTCTGCATCTCCCGAGGGCGCCGCCTCGGGCTCCCCCTCAGGTTCGCCCTCCGGCTCGACCTCGGGCATGGCCTCTGCCCCCGTCTCGGGCTCCAGCTCGGGCTCGGGCTCGGCCTCGGGCCGCCCCAAGTCGGCCTCGGGCGCGACACTCGGCTCTGGGACTTCACCCGAAGTTCGTTTCGCCGCGCCACTACCTGGGGGTACCGCCGCTTCCTCCTCGCCCCCCAGTCGCCTGCGCTCCGGCCGCGGCCGCCTGGGTGGTCGCCCCGGTCATCTTGACCGCCTCCTCGGCCTCCATCCTCTCCGTCCGACGGGACTTGGACCACCGGGAGGAGTCGTCGTCCAGGCCACCATGAGAAGGGATCTCGTTGCGTGTGTGCAAGCGAACGAACGAGCAAAGCCAACAAATAGGTAAATATAAACATCGCGAGAAAAGGTTGCGGGATTCGGGGGAAGGGACCGTACCTGCGGGGAGGGCGTTTGAAGCTCCACTCCGGGGGATCGATGAAACTCCCCCGTCACGGCTGGGTCTCCCCCATCTTCCACAACCGCTTTTTCTTTTGCCCGACTTCCGGCGGCGCCGATGGCTCGCGGCTGGGTGGGCGTCGGCTGGCGACGTGCTCCGCGCCGCCTCCGTGGGGCGGAGACAGAGGGGAGTCAGGCGTCTTCCTCTTTCCTTTCAGGTCGACGGAAGAGTCACCGCTAGGGCCCGGGCCACTGGGCCCCCCTCCGTTTCCTCCACGTGACGGAGGCCGTTGCGCCACTTGGCTGCCGCTGCCGCCACCGCCGCTGCCGCTAGCGCCGCCACCACGGCCGCCACCTGCGCCTGCGCCATGGCCACGGTCCCCAGCTACACCGACCGCCATCATGATGGCCAGCATGTTGTCCCGGTCGCGGTCGCTGCAGAGGGGGAGGATCCCGCCGAGGATCAGCGACGGCTCAACGGAGGCGAGGTTTTGCACCCGCTGGTTCACCACCTTGATGTCCTCTCGGCTCCATTCCCAGCGGCGTCCCACGTGGGTGCGCATGGGATCATCGAAGCCGGTGAACGCCTACGTGCCGCGGGTCCGTTCTTGGAGCGGTGCAATCCAGCGACGAAGGAAGTCGCCATAGACCATGGCCCCCGTCAGTCCGCGGGCCCGCAGGCTGTTGAGGCGATTGAGGACCGTGTCGTACTCGTCTCCTAGTATCGCCGTCGCTCACCAGCTCGCCGACTGCTCCGGTGGCCCGTGGGAAGCTGAAGGCGAGGGTGGTTAGGGAGGGTGGTGTAGATCCAATCACTCTTCCAGTCGTCCCACTTCTTGTGAAGTGAGCACTCGATGTACTGGCCCATCGTTTGGGGCCGTGGCTGAAAGTAGCAGTTGCCCACCTCCGTCGTGGGGTGTTGCAGCTGCAGGGTGAAGAAATGCTGGAAGAGGCGGATGGTCGGCCTCACCACTACGAACATCTCGCACAGATGCACGGAGATGGCCAGCATCATCACGGCGTTGGGGACGAGGTGCGCCATCTGGATCTCGTAGAAATCCAGAACCTCGTAGAAGAAACCGGAGAACAACGGAATCAGCCCTGCCATGTCGAAGGAAAGGAGATGGATGGATCGCTTCGGGTAGCGGACTGCGGGCGTGCCTCGCCCTCCACCACCACGTCGCGGTCAGGTGCCTCCGGCATGAACTTGCGCAGCAAGCCCATTTGCTTCTCCTCGATGATGCGGGAGGGAGGCAACACGCTGTTGTCCGATGGACCGGAGCCCCACGCCATTGTGTCGGCGAGTTGAGGCGCAAGATGAGCGAGAGTGTGTGGCCGGAGAGGAAACCGAAAACGATGAGAGCTAGGGCGCGCCGAGCGTGGAGAGTTGGAATGGCGAAGGAAAGGGAAGGAAATTCCCCTCCAGCGCCTTTTATCCTCTCCTCGACCGCGCCTGACTCCTCGTCTTTAGTGACCACTACTCCTGCCCCATCGTTTCTCGCACCTACTCATTCCACTCGTTCCGCTCGTCCGTTTCCGCCGCATGTGGTAGACGTTGCGGGCGGGTTCAAACGGGCCGCCCACTGATGCTCCCGATTCGCGCGCCGCCCCAGGCGACGTGGCAGTCACGAGGTGATGGTCCATCATTGCTGAGGGCGCGACGTCTCGGTTGCGCGTGTGGCCGTGTCTCTTAAACCCGATACCGGACCCACAAATCACTGACTCAGATGAACTGGCGTCACGCCTGGCCGTTTACGGTAGGCTTGAGCCAGGTGTAACGCCGGGGGCTACTGTCGGTGATATGGGCCCAAGGGTACCAGGCTTAGAGAGGAGAGGTCACCCCCGGCGTCCACGTGGCATTCCCCCGAGGAGGGTCGGGCCTGTGGAGGAGCGACGGCCATCCCGCCCGAGCCCGAGGGGTCGGCTCGCCCCGACCCCTCCTCACAGCCACCATGTGGCCGCCACGCGTATGGGATTAGGTGGGCTCCCCTCAGCACCCACCTAACCGCATTCAATGCGGGCGGAGCGGGCGCTCCATGCCGCATTTAATGCGGCATGTTGCGCACCTGCTCTGCCTGCGACCGGTCTGTGACTGATCTGTGACTGGTCCGTGACCGGTTGATTGACAGAAGGGACGGGACAGCGGCAAGCCACTCACGCCCTAACCATGCGTCAGGGGACATGCGGCAGGTTTGCTCCGTCCCATCATGATGATGAGAGGCTCTGAGCCTCTCATCCAATCTGGAGCTAGCTTGACCGCACCGGACGTGCCCGAAATTTTGTTCTCGATGCATGCATGCCACCCAAATCCTCATCCATTAAATGGTGAGTGACAGGGGCGTCCCCCGTGTCAGCCGGCGTGATTCGGTGGACCCCGCACAACAGCCGGCGTGCTAGTAGCTTGCAGGCTAAGGCGCCAGACAGGCATTTAATGTAGGGAATATTTTCCCTCTCCCCTAGACAGCTCTCGCAGTATATGTGGTATCCCCTTGGAGTATAAAGGGAGGACCATGCCTAACGAGAAGGGGGGCCTTTTTGTTGGGACTCCGGATCCCTGGTCTGAAGATTGGTTTGAGCTCTAGCTTGTACACCGGAGCTTCAGAGACTTTCGAAGCTCAGAAAAATCATCATACACAGGAGTAGGGTATTACGCTTCCGAGCGGCCTGAACCTGTATAAATCCATTTGGTCTCATGTTCACCGAGGGGGGCCTGACCTCCTCTACATCTCACCTCTAGCATTCCCAATTCCTCAAACTTTCACCCGCTGCCCCCAGCCGAACTAACAAAGGGGGACCCCACAGTCTCCCGCTTGAGGAGTCCACTCTCCGACAAATGTAATTATAATTATAGTGAAATTATATTGTGACTTTGTGTAATTTATATATATGTTGACTGTAAATGTTTAAAATTTATTTCAAATATGTTCATAAGAATTCCCATAAATTTCGAGTGTTTTAATATTACATATTCCAAAACTTCTTCATGTAGACCTCAAGTTTCTATATTGCCGTTCACTGAAATCTTTCTATATTGCCGTGTTCAAGTATTGCCAGATTCAAACCAATAAACTCTGACTTGTTTTTTTCCCCTGTTCTGACGGCTTCACAACATATATATCCAATAAAATCTACCGGAGTGGCAGTGGGTATTTGAGGTACCTGACAGGTTGATGTATAGAATACAAGCTATCAATACGAAACACTGAATTTTACCGTTGGAAGTTGAAACGATCTTCAGAGTATATCCCCGCAGTAAAATTCCCTGAACAGTTACTCCGTAGTAAAACCATTTAAGGCTGTGTTCGGCAGCTGAGTTATCGGGGCCGCACAGTATTTTTTTTTCGCGCACGTTTTTCAAACTACTACACGGTGTATTTTTTTGTAAAAAGTTTCTATACAAAAGTTGCTTAAAAAAATCAAATTAATTCATTTTTGAAAAAAAATTAGCTAATACTTAATTAATCACGCATTAATGGATTGCTCCGTTTTCCGTGCGCAGTTGGTATCACTGAGTAAAGAACTCAGCCTAAGCGTCCATGATCTGGCATTCTGGCTCGTGGTTCTGGGCTTCTGGCTGCCGCCAACGTGGTCCATTCACCGGTGTAACATTACAGTCGCCGTTAGCTCGGAACTTGGCGAATTCCGCAATCGGATTCCCGTTACATGTTGCCATTGACTGCTGAAGAGAAGAATAAATAATCCTGTCCATGGAAGCAAGCTTCAAGAGCACTTTCAAAATGCAAATTGAAGAGAAGGAGAAGCTGCTCAAGCTGCTGCTACAGATGAAGAATCTTCCAAGCTGTGACTGTGATGATTGTCTTCTGAACAAGGACGAGCAGTTGACTCGTTCTCTTCAAGAACCGCAAGCTAGCAAGCGGCGACGGCAGCTAATGTAAGTGCGCAATGCATTTTGAACACACAGCGAATTTGTTTCGTGCCATCGCAGTCAGGCCCGGTCATGTCAATTTAATGGCTTGGAACGAAGCTGAAAGATAAACCCTTTAATACGACTCTAATAATATAATGATGTTTTTAATAAATGTAACGCATAAAAAAACATTCTTATCAAATAAGTTATATATTTTACCTTAAAATTTTCTTCTAACATTTACTACTACGAAGTCATTGACGATGGCATCAACATCAATTTCATCAAATAATTTTTTCTCGATGCATAAAGTTGCCAAACCATTTAATCTTTCTTTATATATTACGGACCTCAAATAATTCTTCAATAATTTCAACTTTGAAAAGGTTCTTTTAGTCGAGGCCACAGTAACAGGCATAGTGAATAGGATCCGATAAGCAATGAAAATATTAGGATAACAATCCGCTTTTGTGACAAATTCAAAAATCTTCATAGCAAACATTGGTCTATCTGGCAAAGTAAATTGTATAACTCCTAACTAAAAAATTATGTCATTTATATCAACATCTGAGGAACCATCAAAAGATACACCCTCCAAAACCGTGTAGCCCAGCCCAATGGACGAGCGGGCCCACTTACACATATCACTCCACTTACACTTTCGTCCTCGCTTCGTGTAAAAGGGTTAATCTAGAAGTGATATAGTTGAAGGAAAGAAGCCTTATAAGTTAGTTCTACCCTTGCTAAATGTCACGCCCCAAACTGGCCCCGGGCGGAGACCAGGGTAGGGCGGTCCAGATTGACCTGTATGCCTGTACCAGTCCCAGGAAATAGCGCTGGTACAACAGGAAGACTGAATATCACAACCACAGCGGTCTCTTTATTAAGAGTAGGATTACAACCAAGGTTGGAACTGCGGACAGAACCCGAGTTCACAACAGCATTACAAAAAGGCGGAAGCGGAAAGCGGAGACTAGCCCTAAACCACAAGCAAAGCCTTGGGGAAGGCCGAAACCCTACTACTGCTCGAAGTCTGCTTGCTCCTGGAAGAAATCTTCATCAGCAGGGTCCACCTCTTCGTCTTCGAGAACTGGGGGGGGTTTAATTATATAGAGCAAGGGTGAGTACGGGAGTACTCAGCAAGTCAGGGGAATTAAGTGTTTAATGCAAGCTTGAAGGGAAAGCCAGTTGTTTGCACAATTGATTTTTGTTTAAGACTTTCAGAAACAACTAAGTGAGTGCTTCTCGACGGCACGGACGAGAAAGTGCGTCTCATCCGGCCGGAGCAGTGAAATTGTATCGTTTGTTTCTTGTCGGCACGAGAGGCTCCCTGCCAATCGTTCACCGACCCGGCTGCACCAACAGCCACAACTCACACACGCCGGTACGAGAGGCTCCCTACCAATCGTCACCGACTCCGGCTGCTTCAACAGCCGCAAGTCAACACATCGGTATGAGAGGCTCCCTGCCAATCGTCACCGACTCCGGCTGCTTCAACAGCCGCAAGTCAACACATCGGTACGAGAGGCTCCCTGCCAATCGTCACCGACTCCGGCTGCTTCAACAGCCTTAAACCAAGCACAGAACGGAAAACCTCACACCAACAGCAGTTCACAAGGTGTTCAATAAAACTACGCTAAGGAATCACCTCACATCCGCCCATGACCGTGGGCACGGCTGTTCGAACAGTTGTTAACCTCTGCAGAGGGGGTACACTTTACCCACACGACGTTACTAACCCCGAATCACCCAGCCCGCGACCCTCGGTCACGTCTGGCGACCTTGAGGCTTTCACGACAAGGCATTTCGAAAGCCGACTCAGGGTCATCTTATGCCAACGGGAGGGGTCCCACGGACCAACACCAGGTTAGGTCCCAGACCATACTGTGCCAGGAAGCCCAGGGGTCCTCTCGACACCACCCCGGCGAATCCACTTGTCCCTTGGCATCAAGATTTCCCTGGCCTAGCTAATTACTCAGCCAGGGGCGTCCCATATCACCCATGTGGTCGTACTTGACATATGCTNTACTCCCCAAGTCCGATACGGTTACCGGGTCCGATACGAAGCCTGGTCCGACTTCAACTCAATCCTTCTTCTCTGCTTCGGTTTCCTCTTTCCTTTCCAAGTCGATTACCAAAATCCGTCGTCAACAATTTCGTAAACTCAAGTTTTACCCAGGTGATCAATTTTAAAGTTTGAGGGGAGTCCCGATATTCGTACACGAGGTACGGATACCGAGGCTTCACCTGAGGGGTGACAAGGGTGTTAGGGTATTCAATTACCAAGGAAGGTGAATGCAGCAAATGGGTAGGGCCTGCCGGTTGTATTGCAAACCGAGGCCTAGTGTCAAGTGTAACCTAAGTAATGCATAGTTTGCGAAATCAAAAATACTTAATTTAAATTATGGGTTCAATTGATCAAAGGTGACTTGCCTTGCTCGAGATCTTGAGCTTCTTCCTCGAAATCCGCGCACTGCGGGTCTTCGGGCTCCGAGACTACACGCGAAACGAGATGACTCAACAAAGCAATAAAAAGAAGCCCTATTAATGACCACTAAGCGTGCCATTGGATAGATCTCGATTTTTGAGGAATTTTGGAAGTTGAACGGAGTTAATCGGATGAACGGTTGAAAAGATATGGATTTCCGAAGATTAAAGGATTTTCTGGAATAAGAAAGGGAATTATTAATTCCCTGGAAAAAGAAAAGAAGGAGGGACTGAAATTGGACTTTGTTTTGGGCGGCTAAGGGCAGCCCAAAGGATTTGAATGGGCGCGGCCTAAATAATTGGGCCGACGGCCCGAAGGGATCGGCCCTAGGCCGATCGGCACGCGGGGGAGGGGGGAATGGCCGATGGGCCTAGCGGCCGATGGGCCGGAGGCCGATAGCCGGGGGCTGAGCAGGCCGGCGCTTGAGGGCGCGGCCCACGAGCGAAAAGGCCGAGTGGCCGAGGGGGTCCAAAGGCCGATGGCCCGAGGCCGATCGGACTGAGGCCGACGAGAGGCCGAGGGGGCCGATGGGCCGGTGCAGGCCGCGGCCTACGCGGACGGCCGATCCGGTGGACCGCGACCACCACGCGGGTGCTAGGGCGGGGCCCACCTGGCAGCGGAGCGGTCTACGCAGACCGAGCGCACGGGAGAAAAAGAAGGAGTGCGCCGGCTGGCGCTTGCGTGGCGCCTGCGTGGCGGCCACGTAGGCCGGCCGGGCAAAAGAAAGGGAGAAGGCGCCGGGCGACGGCGGCGACGGCGGAGGGGGTTTCGTGCGGCGCGGTGCGAGGCCGGCGACGGGGAGTGGCGCTGAGGCAAGAGGGGAGAGTGATTGGTAGCCGATGTTCTACGATCGATCGGCTTAATCCAGGCATCTCATGGTATTCCCATGCAAAACAATCTCTGAATTCTTTCAAAAGATCTATCAAATTATTCTTATATTCCTTTGGCAAATTAGTGCTTACATACGTCGGCCTAGGCCTATCACCTATTCCTATGTCAATTTCTTCCAATTCATCGGCCGACGTAAAACCTTGTCCCAACTTGCCGTCTAACTCATCCACCGCGTCATCTGTGTAGGGGTTGTTGTCAACGGCGGATGGTGCATCTTCGCTAAAGTAACCGCTTGTCTTGGTCTTCAATCTCTCGATGTCGCAATCGGTTACCTTGAGGAAATCGGCGTCCCAGACTCGCCCGGACAAGCAGTCGATTCCCTCCATCTCCCAAACTGCGAGATCGGCATTGGCGACATGTACTGACCGATCGGCCTGCACGATCTCGACTTGGTCCCCTTGCCATTGCATGAGGCATTGGTGCATTGTTGAAGGGACACAGCAATTAGCATGGATCCAATCTCGTCCCAACAACAAGCTGTAGGAACCCTTTCCATCAAGACGAAGAAGGTGGTGGGAATTGTTTTACTGCCCACGGTGAGTTCCACGTTCAGGACCCCCTTCGCCTCGGATGCGTTGCCACCGAAGTCTTTTAATACCATATTTGTCTTGATAAGATCCTCAGGTACTTTTCCAAGCTTCCTGAAGGTTGTGTATGGCATTAAATTGACTGCTGCGCCACCATCGACCAGCATCTTCGTCATCGGCCGCCCGTTGATGAATCCTTTGATGTACAACGGCCGAAGATGTCTGTAGCTGGCGTCAACTGGCTTGTCGAAGGTAGCTTGGTCTGGTGACAACCGTAGCCTGGCTGAACTTTGTTCCTCATCAGCCATCGCTTCATCGGCCGCCTGCACACTGTATTCTGCTGGCAATATAAACACCATGTTAACAGGCGCCGATGCCGTTTTCTTACCTTTTGAAGCTGAGCTGCCCTGAGCTGTATTGGAGGTGACCCTCATCGGCCCTGGCCACCGTGGATTTTATTCTCCACTCTTTTCTGGTCTTGGTTGGCCGATGGGGTATTTCAGCTTGTTGCTCTTGGATTTGCTCTTTCCTCCTCAGCCTCTGAACCCGCCGTTTCTGTGTCTTGGTGAATACATCGCTTGGGCACCATTGGGGGTTCTGGACTTGCTCCTCATCTTCATCGTGTTGATCTTGGTGCATCGGCCCCAGCCTTTCATGCACGGATTTCCGTTGCTTGGCCGGCCGATGCGTTTGTCTGCTTGAGCTGCCCTGATAAGAATCTTCTGCACCACTGCATGCAGGGCACTCCTGGATAGATGGCAACCTCATCCCTTCATTCCAGCAGAAGCGAAAAAACTCGCACTCCCAGTGTGGGTCGTAGGAGTTGTCTTGATCGGCTTGGTCTTGAGCTTGTTCCTCCCGCCTCCGCTGATATTTTCTGATCAGACCCTCAGAGGTCTGATGAGGTCGCTTGCCAGTCCGATGACCACCGCCATCGGCCCTGTCCGCCCGCACCATGTTGACTGGGAACGGGTGGCCTTCAATCTTCATCGGCCGCTTGGCATCATCGATTTTAATTCTGCCCTGCTCGATGGCCGATTGAATTTGTTGCCGGAAGATCTTGCATTCATTTGTATGGTGTGAATAGGAATTGTGCCACTTGCAATATCTCCTTTTCTTGATGTCTTCGGCCGATGGCAATACGTGACCTACTGGCAGCTGAATCTGCTTTTCTTGCAACAGCAGGTCAAATATCTTATCGGCCTTGTTGATGTCGAAATCATATTTATCTTCTTTATCTCCTTTCTTGGCCCACTGGCAAGTTGTTGATTTCTTCATCCGGGCCCACTCGGCTAGGTCGACATCAGCGTCTTCATCGTCTTCATCGTCGGAGGCGTACTGATAAACAGTGTTAACCTTTTTCGCGAACTTCTTCGCCTCCTGGAATCGCTGCTCGTGGGCCGATACGCGTTGTGCCAGCTGAGCGAGGCTGTCAAATTCCTGAGAGGAGAACCTCTCGCGTATCGGCCCTAGCAATCCCTGAAATGCCAGGTCGGCTAACTGGGAATCGGTCAGACTGAGACTATAACATCTGTTGCGTATATCTCTGAACCTTTGTATGTACTCAGGGACCGATTCATCCATTCGCTGCCTGATGGCAGTCAGATCTGACAGCTTCATCTCTTGTACGCCATTGTAGAAATATCTATGAAACTGTTTCTCCAGATCTATCCATCCTCTGATGGAATTGCAGGGCAAGGAAGAGAACCATGTGAAGGCAGACCCTGATAAGGACAGAGGGAAAAACCTCACCCTCAACGCCTCGACAGCCGATGCCTCCCCGCACTGCGCTAAGAATCGGCTGACGTGCTCATATGTCGAGACGTTGTCCTGTCCCGAAAACTTGGAGAAATCCGGGATCTTGTATCGGCCCGGCAATGGAACCCTGTCAAATTCCTCGGGATACGGGTGCCGATACACTGTAGAGTTCTCTTTGGGCTTCAAGCCGAATTGATCTCGCATCACTTCGGCTATCATGTCAGCCCAGTATCCTGCGGGCCGATGCGGGAGGTCCTGCTGGTAGGATTGTTGGAGGCCCTCTGCTTGATAGTGCCTGGGGGAGTACGGTGATAGTGGTGATCCAGGTTCTGCGCGCCGTACTGCCCTGCGGTGTACTGCTGATAGCCTTGCGGCACGTTGTATGCAGCTTGAAGTGGAGGACTATTGAACGCCGGGGCTTGCGGTTGTCCGGCCGATGGCTGGTGGACAGGAACTTGCTGCATCGGCTCAACCACCGGTTGCTTCCCCTTGGTCCATTGAGCGTACTGCTCCTCCGTGATGTGCTGAGGGCTTCCTCCCGCCTGCTTGGTGAGGACCAGCGGCAGGGTTGTTGTTGGTTGCGCCGATGGAGGTGGCATCGGCGCTGTCGGCTGAGCCGTGCTCAGGTCGTTCCTCAAGGTCCGATAGGCAGGGAACTTATTTTCTGGCAGGTAAATCGGGCCTTGAGGCTTGTACTGATGGATTGAACCATCCAGGATCGACTTGACCGTATTGGTCAACGTGTTCACCAGGATCCCCGACTGGTTGACTAGCGCAGAGTGAACTGCGGAGTCGATTCGGTCTTGCAACGTCGGCGCTGCAGTGTCTTCAGTTTTGACGGCGTGATCGTGCGCCGCCGCCGACGTTCCAGCTCCATCTCCAGAACTCGGCATGACCACCTTGGACTTTTGAATCAAGGTGCCCTGCCGAGTCCTAGAATATGTTTGCAGGTACATATTCTGGAACTGCGCGACCAGACTGTCCATCTCAGCTTTTTGTTCTGCGCTGAGCTGGTCGGCGGTCACAGGAATGACGTTCTCCTCGACGATCTCGGCCTGCTTCGACATCTCGAGGTGTTCTTGTTGCTGGTGAGAAGCTTGTGTTCTTGAGGTCCCACTGGGCGTGCCAAAAGCGTGTTGGCGCAGAATTTCGACCCGTCCAGCAACCAAACGGGTTCCGCGTTACCACGGCGGCCTGGGAGATCTGCTTAGCTCCAGTGCAGGTCCAAATGGCTTGCCTAGTCGTAAGTAGAGCGTGCCAGTTGATTTGATCTGCAATCAACAAGAAACAAGTAAACCATGTGAGAACCGATGGCCGATCGGCCGATAGGCCGATGTCGCATCGTGAGAGCCTGGCCGATAGGGCAAACCTATATCGGCTTACTTGAGGTAATAATAAGAAGAACTAATAAAGTAGATCTAATCTCATCGGCCTAGGTTATCATGTTTATAGCAAATTACTGGAATCGGCCGATGAGGGTAGCATGAAGATAAACCACTAGCTAATACCCTAGTGCAAACTTATACAAGCCAATCGCCAATATAAATATACAACCACAGAAAGATCCTAGAATATCCTGTGATCAAGTATTTATATTTACCAATCCGCATGCATAAGTGGCAAACACATGCAAGAACATAAAAATCACATGATTAGGTAAGACCGGCTAAAACCCCGGTACTATCCTTAATTACAATCGAAAACAGGCTTTGTGTTAGATCTCAAAACAGGACTAAGGTCGATAGCAACTCAAAGTGTGAATTGAGACTTAACGCAAAGAAAATCAAGTCGTCGATTGCTTTTGGGGATGACAGATGCATTGAATAATCTAGCCAAGCATGCAAATCTAAACCATCGTCGGCAGTAAACCCTAAAGCGAGTAAACCGCTGGCAAGGCTTAATCAAGACACCTGTCAAAACTATCCAAGACATGATAATCGACGATCACATCATCGAGGCTTACGTGTCTAAAGCGACACGCTAGCCCGACGATGCAGATCGTCGGGGACGAGTTCTTACCTCTGCTCCGAGGAAGCAAGAACTCGTCGAAGAAGACCTCTTGCGAGGGTTGGCGATGCGCCGAAAGTAGATTGAACTGGTTTTTGTGTGATTGATTCGAGAGAGTCTTTACATGTACAAACTATCGGGATATTTATACCCGAGGTTACAACAGAACCCTTGTAGGGCACGATCTTATCTACAACTAACAAACAAGTCTTTGCGGCAGACTCTAGCCACAGATTAGATCTAAACTACCTAATTACAAGATACAATTGCCTAAAACCGAGCTTATCTCTATTTGGCAACTTCCTTGAAGCTTACTTCGAGCCCAGACCAAGCCCACGTTCGACACTGTCAACTCACAACCCGTATCGGCCCATGACCAAACCAAATCCTGTATCGGCCGATATGCCCTTTATAGCAACTACTCCCCAAGTCCGAGTATGCCATTGCCTCGGCTGTTCGTCAATTTTCCTCTTGATTAATTTGATCAAAGACTTGTTGGAAGCCTCTGCCTGCCCGTTAGCCTGCGCGTAGTAAGGAGAAGAATTGAGTAATCTAATGCTCATGCTGTCAGCAAATTGGACGAACTCATCGGACACGAAGATTGATCCCTGATCTGTGGTTATTGTCTGGGGTAACCCAAACCGATATATAATATGCTCCTTGACGAACTGAATAGCGTCTCTGGAATCAACCTTCTTGAGAGGAACGGCCTCAACCCACTTTGTGAAGTAATCTGTAGCCACTAATATATACTTGTGCCCCTTACTTGATGGTGGGTTAATCTGGCCAATCATATCTATTCCCCATCCTCGAAACGGCCACGGCTTTATGATTGGATGCATAGCCGATGCCGGTGATCTCTGAATTGCTCCAAATTTCTGGCAATCCTGACATCCTTTATAATACTTGAAGCAATCGTCTAGCATGGTTGGCCAAAAATATCCGACGCGCTTCATCAGCCATTTCATTTTATGGGCCGATTGATGGGTGCCACAAATCCCTTCATGTACTTCGCCCATAACGGTCTTAGCCTCCTCAGGACCTAGGCATTTGAGGAGGACACCATCAACCGTCCGATAATATAGGTTATCGTCCAATAAGACATAGTGTAAAACTTTATATTTCATTCTTCGTGACGCCGATTGGGAAGGGTTTCTCAAATACTCAATGATATCAGATCTCCAATCATCGGCGTGCACGAGAGCAATCTGAATTGGAACGTCTTTAGCCATCGGCCTGTATCCCGATGCCCCCTGAGCTAAATCATTGGCTTCGAAATTCTGCTTCCTTGGTATGTGCCTCATCGTGACGATCCGGAAACCGTGTAATAACTCTTTGCACTCCTCATTGTAGACTTTGAGAATATCGTCTCTGCACTCATACTCCCCAGAAAGTTGACTAATTACTAGCTGTGAGTCACCAATGACTTCCACGGCATCGGCCTCGACTCCTTGTAATAACTGCAAGCCTTTAAGCACCGCTTCATATTCTGCTTGATTGTTGGTATAATAAGGCTTGATAGTAAAAGCGAACTCAAAACTTGCCCCCCGAGGGGATATGATGACTAGGCCGATACCGCAACCGTGTCTGCAGACAAATCCATCGAAGTATAACGTCCACGGCACAATGTCTGCGTACGCAACTGTGTCGTCTCTATGTTGAACGATGAAATCGGCCAGGGCTTGTCCTTTGATCGCTTTGGCCGATTCATATCGAAGGTCAAACTCTGTTAAAGCAAAGATCCACTTCCCGACTCGTCCTTTCAACACGGGGGCCGATAGCATGTATTTCATCACATCGGCCTTGCTCACCACTATGCACTCGTTGGAAAGCAGGTAATGCCTCAATTTAGTACATGAAAAATATAAACAAAGGCATAATTTCTCGACCGGTGTGTACCTTGTCTCAGCATCTAACATTCTCCTGCTGAGATAAAAAATAGCTCTTTCCTTGCCGTTAACATCTTGAACCAAGACTGAGCCGATGGATTTCTCATCGGCTGACAAGTACAACTTAAATGGAACCCCTTTTTGTGGAGGCATTAAGACCGGCGGAGAAGTCAAATACTCTTTGATATCGTCTAGCGCTTTCTGTTGCTTGTCACCCCATATGAACTCTTCGTCGTCCTTTATTTTCAACAGTGGAGTGAATGGCTCTATACGGCCCGACAAATTTGATATAAAACGCCGGACGAAGTTAATCTTGCCAAGCAGAGACTGCAACTTGATCTTGTTTTCTGGAGGCTTGATTTTCTTGATAGCATCGATGTTCTTCTGTGTGATTTCAATCCCCCTTTCACGGACCAAGAAACCCAAAAACTGACCGGCCGATACGCCAAAGGCACATTTGTTAGGGTTCAACTTCAAACCATATTTCCTTGCCCTTTCTAGTACCTTGCGTAAGTCGGCCAAGTGCATATCATGTTTTCTTGACTTTACAACGACGTCGTCTATATAGACTTCAATCAGAGAGCCGATAAGATCATGAAAAATATAATTCATAGCCCTCTGATACGTAGCTCCAGCATTCTTCAAACCAAATGTCACGACGACCCATTCATATAGGTCGATTGCCCCTGGGCACCTGAAGGCTGTCTTGTGAATGTCCTCTTTAGTCATAAAGATCTGATTGTAGCCCGCGTTGCCGTCCATGAAACTGATGATCTTATGCCCAGAAGCAGCGTCGACGAGCAAATCGGCAAACGGCATGGGGTACTCATCTTTGGGCGTCGCCTTATTTAGATCTCTGAAATCGATGCATACCCTCAGCTTGCCGTTCTTTTTCAACACCGGAACTATGTTGGAGACCCACTCCGCGTATCGGCAGGGCCTGATGAAGTTGGCGTCGTAAAGTCTTGTGATCTCTGCTTTTATGGCTTCGTGCATATCGGCCTTAAACCTCCGAGGAGCTTGCTTAAAAGGCCGATAGCCTTGTTTGATTGGTAGCCGATGTTCTACGATCGATCGGCTTAATCCAGGCATCTCATGGTATTCCGATGCAAAACAATCTCTGAATTCTTTCAACAGATCTATCAAATTATTCTTATATTCCTTTGGCAAATTAGTGCTTACATACGTCGGCCTAGGCCTATCACCTATTCCTATGTCAATTTCTTCCAATTCATCGGCCGACGTAAAACCTTGTCCCAACTTGCCGTCTAACTCATCCACCGCGTCATCTGTGTAGGGGTTGTTGCCAACGGCGGATGGTACGTCTTTGCTAAAGTAACCGCTTGTCTTGGTCTTCAATCGTCTCGATGTCGCAGTCGGTTACCTTGAGGAAATCGGCGTCCCAGACTCGCCCGGACAAGCAGTCGATTCCCTCCATCTCCCAAACTGCGAGATCGGCATTGGCGACATGCACTGACTGATCGGCCTGCACGATCTCGACTTGGTCCCCTTGCCATTGCATGAGGCATTGGTGCATTGTTGAAGGGACACAGCAATTAGCATGGATCCAATCTCGTCCCAACAACAAGCTGTAGGAACCCTTTCCATCAAAAACGAAGAAGGTGGTGGGAATTGTTTTACTGCCCACGGTAAGTTCCACGTTCAGGACCCCCTTCGCCTCGGATGCGTTGCCACCAAAGTCTTTTAATACCATATTTGTCTTGATAAGATCCTCAGGTACTTTTCCAAGCTTCCTGAAGGTTGTGTATGGCATCAAATTGACTGCTGCGCCACCATCGACCAGCATCTTCGTCATCGGCCGCCCATTGATGAATCCTTTGATGTACAACGGCCGAAGATGTCTGTAGCTGGCGTCAACTGGCTTGTCGAATGTAGCTCGGTCTGGTGACAACCGTAGCCTGGCTGAATTTTGCTCTTCAGCAGCCATAGCTTCATCGGCCGCCTGCACACTGTATTCTGCTGGCAATATAAACACCATGTTAACAGGCGCCGATGCCGTTTTCTTACCTTTCGAAGCTGAGCTGCCCTGAGCTGTATTGGAGGTACCCTCATCGGCCCTGGCCACCGTGGATTTTATTCTCCACTCTTTTCTGGTCTTGGTTGGCCGATGGGGTATTTCAGCTTGTTGCTCTTGAATTTGCTCTTTCCTCCTCAGCCTCTGAACCCGCCGTTTCTGTGTCTTGGTGAATACATCGCTTGGGCACCATTGGGGGTTTTGGGCTTGCTCCTCATCTTCATCATGTTGGTCTTGGTGCACCGGCCCCAGCCTTTCATGCACGGACTTCCGTTGCTTGGCCGGCCGATGCGTTTGTCTGCTTGAGCTGCCCTGATAAGAATCTTCTGCTCCACTGCATGCAGGGCACTCCTGGATAGATGGCAACCTCATCCCTTCATTCCAGCAGAAGCGAAAAAACTCGCACTCCCAGTGTGGGTCGTAGGAGTTGTCTTGATCGGCTTGGTCTTGAGCTTGTCCTTCCCTCCTCCGCTGATACTTTCTGATCAGACCCTCAGAGGTCTGATAAGGTCGCTTGCCAGTCCGATGACCACCGCCATCGGCCCTGTCCGCCCGCACCATGTTGACTGGGAACGGGTGGCCTTCAATCTTCATCGGCCGCTTGGCATCATCGATCTTAATTCTGCCCTGCTCGATGGCCGATTGGATTTGTTGCCGGAAGATCTTGCATTCATTCGTATGGTGTGAATAGGAATTGTGCCACTTGCAATATCTCCTTTTCTTGATGTCTTCGGCCGATGGCAATACATGACCTACTGGCAGCTGAATCTGCTTTTCTTGCAATAGCAGGTCGAATATCTTATCGGCCTTGTTGATGTCGAAATCATACTTATCTTCCTTATCTCCTTTCTTGGCCCACTGGCAAGTTGTTGACTTCTTCATTCGGGCCCACTCGGCTAGATCGACATCAGCGTCTTCTTCGTCTTCATCGTCGGAGGCGTACTGATAAACAGTGTTAACCTTTTTCGCGAACTTTTTCGCCTCCTGGAATCGCTGCTCGTGGGCCGATACGCGTTGTGCCAGTTGAGCGAGGCTGTCAAATTCCTGAGAGGAGAACCTCTCGCGTATCGGCCCTAGCAATCCCTGAAATGCCAGGTCGGCTAACTGGGAATCGGTCAGACTGAGACTATAACATCTGTTGCGTATATCTCTGAACCTTTGTATGTACTCAGGGACCGATTCATCCATTCGCTGTCTGATGGCAGTCAGATCTGACAGCTTCATCTCTTGTACGCCATTGTAGAAGTATCTATGAAACTGTTTCTCCAGATCTATCCACCCTCTGATGGAATTGCAGGGCAAGGAAGAGAACCATGTGAATGCAGACCCTGATAAGGACAGAGGGAAGAACCTCACCCTCAACGCCTCGATAGCCGATGCCTCCCCGCACTGCGCTAAGAATCGGCTGACGTGCTCATATGTCGAGACATTGTCCTGTCCCGAAAACTTGGAGAAATCCGGGATCTTGTATCGGCCCGGCAACGGTACCCTGTCAAATTCTTCGGGATACGGGTGCCGATACACCGTAGAGCTCTCCTTGGGCTTCAAGCCGAATTGATCTCGCATCACTTCGGCTATCATGTCAGCCCAGTATCCTACGGGCCGATGCGGGAGGTCCTGCTGGTAGGATTGTTGGAGGCCCTCTGCTTGATAGTGCCTGGGGGAGTACGGCTGATAGTGGTGATCCAGGTTCTGCGCGCCGTACTGCCCTGCAGTGTACTGCTGATAGCCTTGTGGCCCGTTGTATGCAGCTTGAAGTGGAGGACTATTGAACGCCGGGGCTTGCGGTTGTCCGGCCGATGGCTGGTGGACGGGGACCTGCTGCATCGGCTCAACCACCGGTTGCTTCCCCTTGGTCCATTGAGCGAACTGCTCCTCCGTGATGTGCTGAGGGCTTCCTCCCGCCTGCTTGGTGAGGACCAGCGGCAGAGTTGTTGTTGGTTGCGCCGATGGAGGTGGCATCGGCGCTATTGGCTGAGCCGCGCTCAGGTCGTTTCTCAAGGTCCGATAGGCGGGGAACTTGTTTTCTGGCAAGTAAATCGGGCCTTGAGGCTTGTACTGATGGATTGAACCATCCAGGATCGACTTGACCGTATTGGTCAACGTGTTCACCAGGATCCCCGACTGGTTGACTAGCGCAGAGTGTACTGCGGAGTCGATTCGGTCTTGCAACGTCGGCGACGGAGTGTCTTCAGTTTTGACGGCGTGATCGTGCGCCGCCGCCGACGTTCCAGCTCCATCTCCAGAACTCGGCATGACCACCTTGGACTTTTGAATCAAGGTGCCCTGCCGAGTCCTAGAATATGTTTGCAGGTACATATTCTGGAACTGCGCGACCAGGCTGTCCATCTCAGCTTTCTGTTCTGCGCTGAGCTGGTCGGCGGTCACAGGAATGACGTTCTCCTCGACGATCTCGGCCTGCTTCGACATCTCGAGGTGTTCTTGTTGCTGGTGTGAAGCTTGTGTTCTTGAGGTCCCACTGGGCGTGCCAAAAGCGTGTTGGCGCAGAATTTCGACCCGTCCAGCAACCAAACGGGTTCCGCGTTACCACGGCGGCCTGGGAGATCTACTTAGCTCCAGTGCAGGTCCAAATGGCTTGCCTAGTCATAAATAGAGCGTGCCAGTTGATTTGATCTGCAATCAACAAGAAACAAGTAAACCATGTGAGAACCGATGGCCAATCGGCCGATAGGCCGATGTCGCATCGTGAGGGCCTGGCCGATAGGGCAAACCTATATCGGCTTACTCGAGGTAATAATAAGACAGAACTAATAAAGTAGATCTAATCTCATCGGCCTAGGTTATCATGTTTATAGCAAATTACTGGAATCGGCCGATGAGGGCAGCATGAAGATAAACGCGCTAGCTAATACCCTAGTGCAAACTTATACAAACCAATCAGCCAATATAAATATACCAACCACAGAAAGATCCTAAGAATATCCTGTGATCAATGTATTTATATTTACCAATCCGCATGCATAAGTGGCAAACACATGCAAGAACATAAAATAATCACATGCATTAGGTAAGACCGGCTAAAACCCCGGTACTATCCTTAATTACAATCGAAAACAGGCTTTGTGTTAGATCTCAAAACAGGACTAAGGTCGATAGCAACTCAAAGTGTGAATTGAGACCTAACGCAAAGAAAATCAAGCCGTCGATTGCTTTTGGGGATGACAGATGCATTGAATAATCTAGCCAAGCATGCAAACTAAACCATCGTCGGCAGTAAACCCTAAAGCGAGTAAACCGCTGGCAAGGCTTAATCAAGACACCTGTCAAAACTATCCAAGACATGATAATCGACGATCACATCATCGAGGCTTGACGTGTCTAAAGCGACACGCTAGTCCCGACGATGCAGATCGTCGGGGACGAGTTCTTACCTCTGCTCCGAGGAAGCAAGAACTCGTCGAAGAAGACCTCTTGCGAGGGTTGGCGATGCGCCGAAAGTAGATTGAACTGGTTTTTGTGTGATTGATTCGAGAGAGCTTTACATGTACAAACTATCGGGATATTTATACCCGAGGTTACAACAGAACCCTTGTAGGGCACGATCTTATCTACAACTAACAAACAAGTCTTTGCGGCAGACTCTAGCCACAGATTAGATCTAAACTACCTAATCTACAAGATACAATTGCCTAAAACCGAGCTCTATCTCTATTTGGCAACTTCCTTGAAGCTTACTTCGAGCCCAGACCAAGCCCACGTCGACACTGTCAACTCACAACCCGTATCGGCCCATGACCAAACCAAATCCGTATCGGCCGATATGCCCTTTATAGCAATACTCCCCAAGTCCGATACGGTTACCGGGTCCGATACGAAGCCTGGTCCGACTTCAACTCAATCCTTCTTCTCTGCTTCGGTTTCCTCTTTCCTTTCCAAGTCGATTACCAAAATCCGTCGTCAACAATTTCGTAAACTCAAGTTTTACCCAGGTGATCAATTTTAAAGTTTGAGGGGAGTCCCGATATTCGTACACGAGGTACGGATACCGAGGCTTCACCTGAGGGGTGACAAGGGTGTTAGGGTATTCAATTACCAAGGAAGGTGAATGCAGCAAATGGGTAGGGCCTGCCGGTTGTATTGCAAACCGAGGCCTAGTGTCAAGTGTAACCTAAGTAATGCATAGTTTGCGAAATCAAAAATACTTAATTTAAATTATGGGTTCAATTGATCAAAGGTGACTTGCCTTGCTCGAGATCTTGAGCTTCTTCCTCGAAATCCGCGCACTGCGGGTCTTCGGGCTCCGAGACTACACGCGAAACGAGATGACTCAACAAAGCAATAAAAAGAAGCCCTATTAATGACCACTAAGCGTGCCATTGGATAGATCTCGATTTTTGAGGAATTTTGGAAGTTGAACGGAGTTAATCGGATGAACGGTTGAAAAGATATGGATTTCCGAAGATTAAAGGATTTTCTGGAATAAGAAAGGGAATTATTAATTCCCTGGAAAAAGAAAAGAAGGAGGGACTGAAATTGGACTTTGTTTTGGGCGGCTAAGGGCAGCCCAAAGGATTTGAATGGGCGCGGCCTAAATAATTGGGCCGACGGCCCGAAGGGATCGGCCCTAGGCCGATCGGCACGCGGGGGGGGGGGGAATGGCCGATGGGCCTAGCGGCCGATGGGCCGGAGGCCGATAGCCGGGGGCTGAGCAGGCCGGCGCTTGAGGGCGCGGCCCACGAGCGAAAAGGCCGAGTGGCCGAGGGGGTCCAAAGGCCGACGGCCCGAGGCCGATCGGACTGAGGCCGACGAGAGGCCGAGGGGCCGATGGGCCGGTGCAGGCCGCGGCCTACGCGGACGGCCGATCCGGTGGACCGCGACCACCACGCGGGTGCTAGGGCGGGGCCCACCTGGCAGCGGAGCGGTCTACGCAGACCGAGCGCACGGGAGAAAAAGAAGGAGTGCGCCGGCTGGCGCTTGCGTGGCGCCTGCGTGGCGGCCACGTAGGCCGGCCGGGCAAAAGAAAGGGAGAAGGCGCCGGCGACGGCGGCGACGGCGGAGGGGGTTTCGTGCGGCGCGGTGCGAGGTCGGCGACGGGGAGTGGCGCCGGGGCAAGAGGGGAGAGAGAGGAATCGAGCCGTTGGCTCGGATCGGGCCGCGGGGAAGCGACGGCGGCTGGCGACGGCGCGGTGCGACGGGCGCCACGGCGGTTCGGGGGCGCGGAGAGGCGGTGCGGCAAAGCGGAGCGGGGGACCGGCGCTAGCGCTAGCGGCCAACTGCGGTGACGTCGGCCGGCGGGAAAAAGCGGAAAAGGGAGGGGGAAAGGAGGCTTGCCTCCATGCCGCTTCGGGCAAGGGCGCGCGCGGGGAGAGAGAGAGAGGGGGGGCGCGCTCGGCCCCTTGGCGGCACGCGCGCAGAGGCAGGGCCGGGAGCGGCGGTCGCCGGCGACGGAACGGGACGGGAGGGAGTGGAGGAGAACGGCGGGGGAGAGAGAGAAGAGTGCGGGGCTCTCTCTCTCGCGCGGGCGGCCGTGCGGGCTGGACCAGGCCGGGAGACGGCCCGAGGGGAAAAGGGGGAAAGGGGACTGGGCCGGGGCAGCCCGAGAAGGGAGAGGAGAGGGGGGGAAAATAGGCCGAGAGGGGCTGGGCCAGCGGCGGCCCGGGGGGAGAGAAAAAGGAAAGGCCGAAGGGGGAAAATTCGGCCCAGGTCAAGGGAGGTAAACCAGACTTTCCAGAGAGTTTGAAAGGAGGAGTTTGAGGGCTCGGATTTGAAATCCGATTCCGCGGTTTTCTCCGGGATTGAACTGAGAGAGGAGACACGAGACCTTGGCACACAACAAGACTCAACCGAAGGGCAAACTTTCGCAAATAGGGTTTTTAACAAAATAGTTTTCCCGCTAACGCCGCGACAAAACGGGCATTACACTAAACTAGCAATGTGGTACTAAACATGCATACACAGCTTTCATGGGCCACACAGGCCAAATCCAAATTGAGCAAGGATGTCACATACAACCCCTCAATGGACCTGACGTCCCCATCGGTCTAACTCACCCACATAGCCACACAGGCATATAGGCAAATGTCCAGGAACACGCCCCTCTTAGCGCACGTCCGTACATCCAGTGCCAACGCCATATGTCATGCCAGGTGCCTCACACAGAGCCCACATGCGCCATGCACCATATGCCCGCACATTGACCCGTACATGCAACCGCGAGAGTCGACTCTGATACCATTTGTAACAGCCCACCCTCTAGAACCGCGCAGCCCGATCCAACCGACGGGCAGACCCACTTACACTTTCGTTCTCGATTCGTTTAAAAGGGTTAACCCGAGAGTAATATGGTTAGAGGAAAGAGGTCTTATAAGTTAGTTCTACCCTTACTAAACTAGCAAGGTGGTACTAAACATACGCACACAGCTCTCATGGGCCACACAGGCCAATCCAAATTGGGCCAGGGTGTCACAGAAAGTTTCTACAAATTTAGTGCATTGGTCTTTTAGATCAGCTGCATCCAATGACTTCAAGGACGTTGAATTCATTATAAATCCGAATATTCCATTGAATGATTAGAGTTCTTGAAATCTGTTTTTCAATGAACTAATTGCCATATCAACCATAACTAAAAAAATAATTAACTTCAAAATCCTTCTTAGCTTGCAAAATAGCTTCATTGTAGTCAGTTTCATCAAATTGTTTCTTCCTTTGAGAATGACGCTTTACTGGAAAGGATGGCTCTACTCCTATTTCAAGTGCAATTTCCGTGGCTGCAACCAGACTATCAACAAACCCATTATTTCTATAGTTCTGAAAGTAATTCACCATACCTTCTATGTGCTGTAAGGTAGAATCAATGCACATGGATGGTGGTTGCAACTTCTTACTAACAATATTTACAGAATATAGAATGTCATGCCAAATAACCATACCAAGTATGAACTAAAAGCTGCCAAGCACGTCATATAATTTTTTTGCATCACTCCTATCCTTTGGTTCAGTATCTCTATCCTCACTTAGCCACAACAAAGCTGACCTTAGTTGAGGAGCTTGATATCTAATTGCCCTGACATTTTTTATGCGACTCTCCCAACGAGTATTGCTCAATGATTTCACAGTCAAATCTTTAACATGATCAAGCAAAACATTTCATCTTTTGGTAGAACTTGAAAATAATACATATATCCTCTGCACAATTCCAAAAAATGAAATAGCTTTTCTGCATGATTTAGCCATATCACAAAGAGTGAGATTAAGACTATGGCAAGCACATGGCATATACAAAGCTCTTGGATTTATATCAAGCAAACGTCTTTGTACCCCCTTATGTTTTCCTTTCATATTAGAGCCATTGTCATAACCATGACCTTTAATATCATCAACATTAAGGCCAAATGACCTGATGGAGTCAACTAATACATTGAAAAGACCTGAGCCAGATGTGTCATCCACCTTCAAGAAACCAAGAAAGTACTCCCCAACTTTTATTTTCCCATCAGACATATGAACACATCGAACCAACAAACTCATTTGTTCTTGGTGACTCATATCTGGGGTATAGTCAAGGATAACCGAGAAATATTTGTTCGCTTTAACAATCTTTATGATGGAGCTTGTAATGCTAGAAGCCATAAGAGAAATCAACTCGTTCTGAATTTTATGACTAAGATAATACTATTGCAGCTCTTTGTTTTGAATGCGCCTAAGGTGGTCTTGCATTACCAAGTCAAATTCTGCAACCATCTCACAACAAGCTAAGAAATTACCATTCACATCATTGTAAAGTTGCTCACTAGATCCTCTAAAAGATAAACTACGTTTACCAAGAAACTTGACAATGGCAAATATTCTTAATAGAACTTGATTTATGCGTTCTTTCTCCTTCGTGATTTGATGTTGCAACTCCTTATCAATTGTTTCATGTTTGCTTAATCTAACTCTCAATTCATTCCAAGAGTTTATGTTGGTCATATGGTCCACACTAACTTCATGCTCTTTTAGTTTCTCACTAACATGCCTCCAATCTCTAAACCCATCATGCCCCAATGAACTCTTGTGGTTGCTAGAACCGAACAGCTTACAACAAAAGCAAAACACGTTGTCAACACTTTTTGAATAGACCAACCATTTCCTATCAAATACCTCTCCATTGTTCATTTTTCTAGAATAATGAGTGTATGAAAAATGTCTTGTGTTGGCATCCAAAGGAAACACAATATTTCCTTCTCTGATAGGCCCCTTCTCCACTAATATGTCCCTTGCTTTGTTATCAAGATTATCCCAATTTACCGGATCATACATATCAAATGTAAAAATTAGTTCGTCATCAACACGAGTAGATTCCGTCGTAGGAGAATTAAATATGGGCTCATGATCACTCACATTATTATCATCTGTGTTGATGCCAACATTATCCTCTATAGGGCCTTGATCTTCTGGATGCGTAGTTTGTTCCTCCACAGCAACTATTGCCCACTCATCTGGATTTCTTTAAGTGCTTGTATTACTCTTAAAAAATTTATCAATAGCTCCTCTTTGTGATTGTATCAAGTCCTCTATCCTTCTCTTCATTTTTCTTTTCTCACTTCCAGATGCGTGCTTCTTAGGCAACATGATTTCACTGTGAATTTAGAAATTAGTAAGTAATTTACGAAAACTATGTCATACTAGATTCAATTCAACATTATAATAAAAATGAGTGCTAGTAAATTACCAAGTTGAGAACTAGAGAAAATAACTATTCACTGCCCTAGTTGCACAGCCGCACCATAAGGATCCTAAATCCCAAAATCAGAATTTCAGAAGAGGAGCAATTGGGGAGTAAAATTTAAATCCCAAAATTTAAACATATATACTTGGCATACGTCAAAATGGAGCAATTGGGTACCTCCCGGAAGGCTTGAAGCCCGGAACTGAACGGAGAGGGCGTCAGCAGTTAGTCGGCCGCTCGCAACTCGCTGCCTCGCTGAGTCGCTGGTTGCAACCGGCTGCCGGCTACCGCCAAGCACGACGCGTAGCCTCACGCAGTCTCTCTGCCTCTCTGGCTTGCAGTCGTAGCGTAGGTAGGTTAGGTCTCGCAGGCTCACAGTCGCAGCGAGGAACAAGACGACGCAGAGGAATAGGCGAACAGCAGCGATCGCATGGAAGGAAGCCAAATCGACGAAAATTTCTTCCATGTACGTGTGCCTCTTCCTCTCCTGGGCTTTCTAATTCCTATGGGCTATTATCTACGGCATATATGGAGTTGGGCCCTTCACTTGGGGGGCCCAGTGCGGTGGCCCAGCTCGACCCCCCGGGCTGGGCCTGATCGCAATTTGCAAACATGTGGAGTCGCAATTACTGTCGTTTGCTTTTTCTTTCGCTCTGTACACAATCTGCTGCCTCTCAAAATGTGCTTGCCACTTGTTTTGATTGGGATTGGGATTGGGATTAAGTTTATAATGACCAACTTGTGGAATTGCAGCATGAAATTTGATTGTGCTATGTGTAGCTTAATTTTACTGTGGTCATCATGATATGAACAGATGGTACTAGAAAAGTTTCGGGCTTCTAATCATCTAATCAACTTGACAAATGGGAGCTCATTTCTTGCAATGTTAAATTGAATTGTACGAGGTTCAGCCTCGAAAGGGAAAGCCGCATCATGCTTGGCGTTATAGCAAAAATTCCAAGGCCAGGACCTCTCGTTCTACCGCTACGGGTATCAAACCTTCCACCGTGACAGAGTCTTCGAACAGTCAAGTGGTATGAATGGTTTTGACTTCTCAAATTATGACCTGTTAGTTTTTTTTTTCATCTTTTGAGTTAATGGTTAATTTGTTGTTCTCCCATTTTCATTATTTAGTTAGACTTGAAAGAAGGAAAAGGGGCGTCTCTCATATAAGTTTATAATCTATTTGAATTAAATCTGTGCAAAATATAGTGGTCACACACTCACACTCAGACAAATATGATTTTAGTCATGGACACATTGAACTTTCAGATCATATATGAATCATTTAAACATGACGCAATAGCATGATGTGCATGGTGATGCTATGGTGCTTTAATGATTGCCAACTTAATTAGTGCATGGCATGTTCTTATATGATTTTCCTTTTCCTGAAATTCTTAGACCGTGGGTGGGCAACAATTTCCAAAGGAAGTGGTAGTTGCTCATGTTGATTACTGTAGACGTGCATCAGTCTGTGAGAAGAATCACCGCGTGTGCCATATGTGTGTGTTCATTGAGGAAAGATGTCGGAACTGCATAGTCAAAGAATCTGAGGTGAGTCATCTAAATGCGCATTGTAGTTATTACGTAGAGACAATTGTATTCTTGCCCCTTTTTCGGATCTAATGTGATTTTGCCCTGTTTTTCTTTTTTTAAAAAAAAAATGAAGCAACTGTTTGCCCTCTTTTCGAAATGCAATTGCCCCTATTATGTATGTAATGTTGTATTTCAGCAAGTCTAATTTCCATGTCGTATATAGTTGATAATCCATTGCAGACGTTTGCACGGCGCCATCGGTGTCGAGTGTGAAGCGCCAGGTTGCAGTATAAGGGCAATGACACACGAAGATCTTGAGCTTCACTCCTACTTCTGTCACATTCAGGCCCAAGGTGATCTACCATTCTGTTGCAAACATGGATGTTAACTGTGGATTAACATTAAATACTAACACTTAACTTAATTCTCTTGTGTCTTTTTAGGATGGTGGAGGCAATACCAAAATCTCGAGCCGGGTCAGTGACCACAGTATGCTGAAGTGTACGGAGACATTTTGGTGGAGAGCGAGTAGTATAGCCGTATAGCACTTTGAACAAGAGAGTTTCCACTGGTTGCTGTTTTGGCATGCACTTGTACATATGCTTCTTGCTACTTTTGGAGCTGTTCTTTACTGGATATGTACTGTGCTTACACTCTTGACATTAGTTGTAGATGAATGTTTGCCGAAAAATATTGTTACAAAACTATATGGGATTTGTATCTAATACAAGTCGGTTGGCCTTGCCTCACCCATCAAAACATTAAACTGCTTGCAACTTCTGATCCACAAAGTCATCGTCTGTATTGAACTAACCACTACAACTACAGCGTGTCACTGCTGTTATCTTCCAACATCTGGAATTCTGGAAATCTGGGGCACAATTGCACAAACCTAGTAACTGGTAAAGTATCAAACTGCAATTTTTTTGACTGCTTATTACTGGACTATCGAAGTAACTTACTGGTTGAGTGGTCCAACTTCTGCATGAGATGCAAAAAAAGTGTATCAGATATTCAGATGTACGCTAGTTTTGAGTTTCCAAAGAAGAGCATGTATCATTGTATCAGATGTAAACTCTTGAATGAAATGGCATAGCCAATAAAACGATTTAATCATTTAGTCAACAGTTGATTAAGCAAGTCTATGTGATGTTGTTTCTTACGGTCACCAAAAAACACAGCCATGAAACCTGAATTACACTGCTATAACTATCCCTTGCCTGCTGAACATGAGTCTTTTCTTAACTGTTCTGGTAGCTAGCTAATAGGGGGCAACAAAAGCACTTGTGGAATGGAATAAACAATGCACAATAGACTTGATTAAATCCATTGTGATTCTTTAGCAAGTTGGCATGCAGTAGCCCACTCATGTGCTCATTTCAAAATTTTTCATCTTTCAAAAAATAAGGGTAGAGTAGTACAAAGATTTGCACAACTACCCTGAGGACTGAACAAGATCCCTCCTCTCCCCAAACTGAACCATAGAGGGCAGCCAGAAAAAAAAAACAACCATATGTGTAGAACTGTGGCATCTTCTGCCTATTTTACCAAGTATACGCATTAGAAACTTATAGAAGCAAATCAATAGTTGCACATGATTGAAAATGGCAGCGGCAACAACTGGGAAGTGCGATTTGCATAGAAGGAATAACTATTAGTTCCTTATCAGTTCCTGACTTCGAAACCACAAAGATAAGTTAACTAGAGAGAAATTCCAATAATTAGACAAGTACTGTAAAAAAAACTTTCAGAAACTCCATTTGAATCCTATAGGAGTCAATGTTCTACAGGAGGGCATCAATCATCAGATGAGGCCAAGTGGAACAAAATTGAAAAATATTTTTAAGGAACATGCATAACACTGCAAAAACACAATCTGAAGAACAGATTGTTCTTCATATTTCTTTTAACAGAGTATACCCATGTGTATTCTTTTAAGAGTGTATAGTGTATACCCAATCTTGATTCAGCTCTCAGGATCACGGTAAAACCAATTATGTTAACTTTTTCTAATGCTTCACCAAAAGGTCACATTGATACACCAGGATTTTTCTAGACATACAATAGATAGATAGCCTCAATATCATAGCTCCGATGCTGTTAGACGATAAAATGTACTCACTACTATGAATTCCGTAGGACTAACGAGTCCATGACTAGTCAGCAAATCCTTCATGGCAAGTCGACAACAGTTCAACTAATGAAGAACACAGCTAAAACAGTTACTAAGTTCTGTTCCTAGTTCAATATTCCTTAAAGATATCCTGCCTAAGTGCTAGTTTGGTTTATCTGTGCATACTAATATATCTCATATAAATAGTAATCACAGTGAAGCAAATCAAAGGCCTGAAGTGGCATTCAGTGCAATAGCACATGCCAAAACTGAAACAGGATGATGCAGCAGCCAGCAGTGATCTGTTGGCAGGTTTAGAACAATGTTCGCAACACTAACAAGAAAAATCAAAAGTGAAACCAAAGAACCAATAATTACCAGATGTCCAGTATGAGCACCGACGATATTTCCACCTTCATAATACTGGAAGAAACCAGGTGGAAGTATGAGGGAAAGGAAACCAAACCAAGTCTTTTAGAAACAAATATAGAAATTAAAACAAGGACGTAATAAATTACGTGTGGATTTTTACATCTAGTCACCCCACCTCAAGCATTTTGGGATGATCAAACCAAAGCATATGTGAAAAATCCGCTGCATAGTCCAGTGCATTATCAGCTGCTATAGCTTTCCCATCCTTGAAGATCCTTCAGAGAACGAGAAAATAGGATTATTGCTATTGCAGTTAAAAGAATTCACAGGTTGTGTGGTAATTAAAGATGGTGAATGCTGTTAAGGATATATTTGAGTATATGTGTATTAGTGTGTTAAGGGCATTAGAGTTATAACGTCCGGTAAACATATGAAGCCAGTGGTGGAAGAAGAGATGATCTTCATAGGTAGGCTCCCAGAACCTTAAAATAGCAACAGAGCAGTAAATGACATCGAATAATCCATTGGACAATTAATGCAATTTTGGAGGCAGTATAAATCCCAAGCATACTTTGATTTTGGAATCCCTTTGTCACAACTCATAAGCCTTTTGAGATTTACTTTCAACCTGAAAAAAGGGGTTAAAATAGACAAAAGATAAATTAATTAACCGTGGAGGGCCTAGAAAGAATTACAGACAGCAGAGAAATACGAGGGTTTTGTTAATGGATTTTTTTAAAGAATATATTTTTGTTAATTTCTTTTGAACATTTTTCAATTTCAGATGAGTGATATGCTACAAATTAAGAAACAAGAAAAGAACAAGGGTTTACCTAGTGCCATCACTCCTATGGTAAACCGTGTGAGCATCGATCGTCTTATACACGTGAGCATCTGTTTTCGCGAACAAGACCTGCATCCGTATCATATCTCAATCGGATGAGAGCTAAGTAGACAAGTGGGTAACGTACTTTATAAAATGTTTATAGAAGTCCAAATTTAAAATGCAGAACTCCCTACCACATATTTTCCAAAGATCAAATACACAACAAACTCAAATCAAATACTTAAATAAGCTATATCATTGTCAAATGCAGGATTAAGCCTGAACTACTCGCTCAGCTACCACATAAGACTGCATCATAGCCATAACCTGCAAATACTCGATCCTTTGTCCATATACCAGCAGCTAACCAAACTGCATATGCAGCTCCAAGGGCTCTGATCTCGATGCAGCTGGTCTGACAACAGGACTATAGATCAGCCTGCAGGTGGGTGCATGTATGTCATCAGTAAGCTCATCTGAATTCAAATATGAATAAACACATGGTACAAACATATATAGAACTGGAAATCAATCAGACTAATTGAACTGCATTTGCCCCCAACCCCAAAACAACAAACTTGCTTAGATCACCTAAGAAAGGCTAACACTAAGCTTCAGTATGAACAGTTCATTATAATCGGCATAAAACTCTACAATATACATCGCAGTGTCATGCTCCAGCGTGTGCCCCATGACATAAAGCAAAACAGGCTGATATTGAGCAAATCTTCACTATTGCACCCATCTTTTTCAATTGATAGATCGATGTGGGGGGTACCTGAATTCTGTTAGCTGTTGCCTGTTCAGTTGCCAGTGAGATGATAAAAATCCTTTATTTAGTTCTCAACCTCATCACGTAGACTCCTAGTCCTACAAACAGAACGCACATGAGCTATATACTCCCTCCATCCAAAAATATAAGGAATTTTGGATGGATGTGACACATTCTAGTATTATGAATCTAGACAGGCTTTATGTCTACATTCGTAATGCCAGGATGTGACATTCATCCAAAATTCCTTATATTTTGGGACGGAGGAAATACGAAATTAAGTCTTTCATGGATTGCATGCGCAGAGAAGACTCAAGAATGAGTACAGCCATATTCATATAAATACTAGCATTGGTCCATTACACCAGCGGTATCACTCAAATTTATCAAAAACAAGAAACGTTTTTATCACTACAAATGCACTCAATAATACCTGGGAAATATACCATTTGCATTTGACTAAAAACTCGACTACTGGGGAGAGACGTCCCACAAATCTTTGAACTTTGATCAAGAAGACCCAAACGCTGGCTGCCAAGGATGCTTTTCGCGTATAACTCTGAAAGCAGTTATCTCGGCAAGGACCTTTTTCTGGTGAGACCCAGAGACCAAACCCTGGTCAGCAACCCCACAACCAGGTGGGTTACCACCGTGCTGCCATTCACGCGTTCTCAAATTGACGTTAGACTTGCATATAAGAGTACACACAAAGAATGGTAAAAGCAGGAATATCTATAACAAAATTAAAAAAGAAACAGCTACATATCCAATATCAAATTCGATTTTGCAAGATTGGGTGTAATCCAAACTGGACTGGGCCAGTTGGACCAAAGCTGAGGAGACACAAGTTCATCCCTGCTATTGTCTTCCAAGTTGAATACTCCAATATCGCGTCTATTATTCTTGAATTCTGTTATCCATGGACTGTCATCGGTGAAGTAGGCATGATTTGCCATGAGAGACGGAAATTCTTCAGCACGGAGGCAAAGTGTCTGGTTATGCCCAACAAACAGGACATGGTCCTGCAAGCGATTGATCTTCACAAGCTTTTCTTCCACCAAATCAGATTTATATACTTCGATACTTGCAGTATTCTTCATAATGGCATCATAATCATCTTTTAACGGATGAATGTAGTCGTCCTCTTTTGTTTTCCAGATTTGTAGCACATCGTCCCATGGCGCGTGAAGTATGTATGTATTTCTGTTACCATCCCCTATATCCATGACCTTTCCCATAACAACCTTCACCATGGCAATAGGGCCACTGAGGTCAATCGCATGAATTTCTCCCAACGCAGTGACTGCATATAGCAGGCCATCCTTGTAGGTGCAGTCTTGATATCCTTCGTACTCTGGCAGGTAGGCCCATTCATCATCCCCTACTCTTGCAAATGAGAGCTGACTGAATGGACTGCGTATAAGCACCACAAGGAGCTTTCCTGTCGATGTTTCAGAGAACACAAAAGCCCTCCAAGTGAGGTACAGCTGCATCCATCTAGGAGAAAGGATGGATCCCCTTGACCTTGTGGAGAACTTCACTCCATCGTGCCAGAACTGCGACAATTTCTCATACTTGACGATAGCGCCCGACTCGTCGTAGATGGGATTAACCTGCTCCATGGTGATCACCGACGGGAGGGCCATCTGTTCCCTAGTGACTGGGTTGAGGAGGTGCATCTCACAGTTATCATCAATGGTTACCAGCCAACCATCTGATGACCCAATCAGGTATCTATCACAGATGTGTGGATCCGAGAGAGTAATCTTGTATGTTCTCTGCTCCGCAAGGCTGTAGATACACCCCACATTCTTACCGGCAGATTCAGAGGTGTAGAAGAGGCAAGGCGTCTGGTGCCGTTTATATTGTCCAAGGCTGTGTAGTCTGGTGTATGCAGAGTGCCAAGATGAGCAGACGGAGCTCGCACGCAGCAAGTCAGGGATCTCCAAGCGGGAAAGTATTTCTACCAGGACATCCTCCGGCAGATGCAGCAAGTCAGCCTCCACCATCGATGGCAGCACATCAACATGTTCTTCTTCGATGTGAGGAAGAGCTGGGAGCTTATGCAAAGCTCCCAAGATTGCAGAAGCACAGAGCCATAGCTAGCCTGCCTAAGCTCATTATGCTGGCTACGCTGCAGGTCGCCATCAGAGCACTTCTTCTACTTGCAAAATGAAAAAAAAAAAAAGTTGCTACCTTTGATGCTGCAGCACACCGAGAGTTGGGCTGGCCCTGGATAGTGGATACACTTATAGGCAACTAGGCAAGGGCGGCTTCGAATCCGAAATTGAACGGGAATCCGAATCCAAGAAGGAAACTGCTCCTGCCTGGGGAATTCTGGTATTAGTGCACGGGCGAGCTAAACCAGTGAAATAGATTCGGAATCGAGCCTGTTGCCGCAGAGAGTCCGAATCCGAAGAGTGTTGAGTTCCCCTCTCCCTGTGCCGTCGGAAGCAGCAGCAGCAGCAGCTCGGAAGATGCATATGGTGGCGCCGCGATGTATCTTGGTTGGCGGCGGCGCGGGGAAGGGAGGCGAGTAGATGAGCGCGAAGGCCGCGGAGAAGCCGACGTTCGAGCGCAGGGTTCGTGTCGTGCGCGGCTACCTGGCTGAGTATGAGTTGGTCCTGGTTTGGCTTGCACCACAATTCGGACTTCCAGAATGCCAGCGTTAACTTCTTTTCGTGTTATTGTCCCAGATTATTATAAAACGGATTATTTATTCCACTCATAAAAATATACCTCGGCACACACATTTAAATATTTAACTTTTAAACACTTGATCAACGATTAGTATAATATAAACTAAATTTTATTTGCTAAAAATAATATCATTGGATTGACATTTGAATTTAGTTTCGTATGATAATAGTTTTGCTGCTAAAAACCTTATACTATATGAAAAATTATAAGTCAAAGATTAAGTTTTGAAAACCGTATCAAGTTTGGTCGTCTTATATTATAAGATAGAAATAGTACTTTTTAAAAAAACTTCTCGGATTGTATTGCTTAGACCACTTATGTTAAGTTTATTTATCAAAATATTAAATTTATTCTTATAGTGAAATGGATACTTCGTAACAATAATTCGTTTGATAATCTGTTACAAACAAGGAGTGGACGCTGTTACTGTTGGCGTTCGACGTGGATGCAGTTCTGAAGAGAGTTCATGGTTGGACGCTGCTCCCTTCAGCGTCCTTCCTGCTTTCATAAATCCCACACTACACTACGATTACTACTTATTTAATTTAGTCATTATTACTTATTGTAAATAAAAAATTGGGGCAACTAAGCCTAATCCGTTAAATAATACTCCCTCCATTTATTTTTTTTACGTGAACTTAAACTATGGGATGGGCGTAGTATGTTTCAAACTAAGCCTAACCTGTTTTTACTCTGAGGCTCTGTGTCCCTCTTTTTTAGAAATTAACCTAGCTATATATTTTATATCGTTTGTTCATAAATTACAACTTCCATTAACTACAGATAGTTCAGGTGGAAACCAAAAAAATACATCAAATTGGTCTCACACTACAGCAACTGTCTATGTTATGTATATCAGCTCACTGAAAGCTTGAGATTGAAGGATGCAGAAAAATGCTGAAACATGTATAGTTTGGGGAAAAAGAACTCATCAATGAATCAATGGATTTCCTGGCAGTAGTTCATCGATCCTTTGTTAGAGGATTTAAATTTAAATGTGTTTAGTTAGCACATTTCTATGGAGGATTTCATCTTCCTATGTGACCTGTTTGCTCTAAGTAGTGCAAGTAATCTCTCACGTACTCCTTTGCATTCATCAACTAAAACAAAAACCTGAAAAACTCAATTTTACTCCCTCCTTCCATTTACATAAGACATTGGTTAGTTGATGAATGATCTCAACTCACTCAAAATGATTCAATATACCCGATTCGAACTTAAATTTCACATACATAAGGATACATCCTATTTGTATCAGAACCCGACTAAACTATATGCAACAAATTACTTTGGTCCTCCCATTATCACATCGGCATTTGACATTGTACACCTCTTACCAATTCTTGATGAGGCGACAGGTTAGCACTGGAACCACCACACAGGCATGGAGCATCAGAATTCAGAATTCAGAAGCTTCTGTGGCCAATCCAATCCAATTCAAGATCCCTTGAGGCTGGACACCTCGGGAAGCATCCCCTGGATCCTCCTCAGCTCGGCCAGCGCCTCCCGCGCGTCCGGCCGGTCGTCCTTGTCCGGCGCCACGCACCGGAACGCCAGTTCCGCCACCGCCTCCACGCTGGCCATCACGCCGGCGCCCTCGCCGAGCACCGGCTGGTCCACCACCTCCCTGAGCTCGCCCACCTGAATCTTGGCCACCACCCAGTCCGCCAGCGTCACGTCCCTCCGCTCCCTGCCCACGTCCACCGGCCGCAGCCCGGTGACGAGCTCCAGCACCACCACGCCGAAGCTGTACACGTCGCTCTTCTCGGTGAGCTGGAACGACCGGTGGTAGTCCGGGTCGAGGTAGCCCGGCGTGCCCTGCGGCGCGGTGCAGCACACGAGCTCCCTGCCGGCCCCCGTGGCGCACGCGTCCGGCGGGGACAGGAGGCGCGACAGGCCGAAGTCGCCGAGCCGGGCCCGCATGTCGGCCTCCACGAAGATGTTCGACGAGGTGACGTCGCGGTGCACGACGGCGGGCTTCACGCCGAAATGGAGGTACTCGAGTGCCGACGCGATCTGGACCGCCATGGCGAGGCGCGTCCGCCAGGGGAGCGGCGGCGGAGGGGGCGCCGCCGCGGTGACGCCGCATCGGCGGTGGAGGTGGTGGGAGAGGGTCCCGTTGGGGACGAAGTCGTAGACGAGGAGCAGAGCGCGCGGGTCGGCGCAGAAGCCGTGGAGGCGGACGAGGTGCGGGTGGCGCAGCGCCGAGAGGATGAGCACCTCGTTGCAGAACGACTTGGTGATGGTGGCGGATGCGGAGGGGAACGACGGCGACGGCGACGGCGACGGCGGGACGTGGAGGCGCTTGACGGCGGCGGGGCGGCCGCCGGGAGGGAGGTAGGCGAGGAACACCGTCCCAAACCCGCCATCCCCGAGCTTGCGGTTGGGATCGAACCCGGCGGTGGCGGCGCGGAGCTGCTCGTAGGTGAACGAGGGGCGATGCTGGTGGAGCCCATGCCGGCGAAGGAACGCCGCCGCGCGGCCGGCCGCGTTGGTCGGCCCCGCGGCCGGGCCCCGCCCGCGGTAGCGGCGGACGGCGATGGCGATGCAGAGGTAGAGCAGGAGCACCACGAGCAGCACCGCGGCGGCGACGAGCGCGGTGGTGAGCACGCTGTTGCCGCCGCCGCTGGCCTTGTCCGGATGCTGCGGCTGCGGCGGCGGGGGCGACGCGTGGCGTCTCGCCGCGGCCGGAGGGGTCAGCGCCGCGGCGGCGGCGGCGAGGTGGAGGAGAGGCGGTGGGGGCATCTGGGCTCGCGATCCACGGCCTGGACAAAAGTGGGATGCGCTGCGCGGTGGAGGAGGAGAAGGTCACAACTACTATGCAATAGAGTAGACTCCACAACTCACGTCAGCACATGCCGCGCCTGGCAGGTGGAGCCGGATTTCTTTTTTATTTTTTAAAACATCAGCACAAACCTAGACGCTGACAAAACACACATACTCATTCTTACCAACTTACGAACTTAGCTGCAAACATAGTATAAACACATACACTGTCAAAACACACATACTCACCTCTATAAACGAATACACGCACATCTCTATAAACATCTTTATGAAGGCTTTATTATTGAGGACTACGTTATTTGTCACTAAAAAATAATTAGTCGTAAATGCGAGTACATATGTTAAGTCTAGAATTTAAATTCGGATAAATTAGTTTCATCAAAAGATATAACTAGTTGACTTAATGCTTACTTCACGGGCCGGATTCCTTTTAGCTCAAACTGGCAGATCAAATGGTTTAAAGCGACAAATTTGAACGAAATTCGTTCACGAAGTTTTGACCGAATCCATATCCAAGATGTGATAGCATACGTCGTTTTCACCCGGCGAGGCGAAATTTCTTTTCCCTTTTCGGCGTCGGTTTCATGAATTCCAAGAGGGAAGTGGTGGGCATCACACCTGATTTGGACTCTTAACAGAAAAGTTTAAGGGGGACAGAGATTAGGCGAGTCAACCCAACTCAAAGCCACGGGCCATCCATCGTAGTGGAGAGCGCAATAGATAGATATACTCCATTTCTAGACATACCATGCTATTGACTATTGGACACTGATTAATCATTTATTTTATTTATTTTTTACTGATATATATAAAAATTATGAGGTATGCTATATGTAATAATGAAATAAGTCATAACGAAATAAGTAATATTTATTACATATTTTTTAAAATAAAACGAATGAAACATAAGCTCAAATGTAAAATAACGGAGAATGACACTGGATAGACAGACACAATCACACAAGGAGATCGGCGACGATGCTGTTTTGCAGCAGCGTCTGGCTGTGGCGGTCGGTTTGGTCGCCGGTGGTCTCGGCTACTTTTTAATGGCGCTCATCATGTTGGGCGATGCCGACGTGAGATATGGATTTAGTAGTAACAGCGACCTGGCGAGATGGGAATGGAACGGAATGCGGCTCTTGTTAATTACTTTGTGCCGTGTCTCGACGCGATTTGGATTAGTTTAGTGAGGGTGATTAGCTGTTTATGTTTGAACGGTCGTCGCGATTACAAGTCGTCCTTCTGTTGTAGGGGTAGTAAAATACAGTAGTTGGAGACAGCAGCTGGAGTAGAAAGGGACGGAGATATAACAGGGGAATGGACAGTATAGATAGCAATCACGGTTCACCAGTTCACCACCAGACAACCAGCTCCATCAATGGGGGTTATTCATGGCGACCCGTGCCAGATTTCATCCAACGATAGCTTTGGCATGTTGCATTGACCGACTCGGATAATCGACACGAGTCAATGAGCAGGAGCAAAATATTCTGCCCAAACCGTTATGGATGAACATGGATCCTCTGCGGTAGTACACATGTAATAGAAATGGTAATATCGATGGTTGATCGGTGAATCCGATTATATATGTCAATGACAGCTACGCAGATACGGTACTATAGACAATCCTCACTGGTTATGGATGGGTTCGATTGTGCTGCACATAACATTGTTTTCTTTGCTGTTTTGGTGTGAGTTTTTCTTTGCTGTTTTGGTGTGAGTTATCACTGCCCAACAATATTACGGTTATGAAGTAAAATCATGAGGTTTTAAAAACTGATAAAATTATAACACAAGGTTATTGTACGATACTGCAAACCCTCGCACACAGCACACATATGTCCATCAAGGCCAGAACTTTTGGTCTCCAAAGGTTCAAACTTCAAAGCTGTGTGGCAACTGTTCGATTCAATCTCCGTTTGTGTACTCTACCGTTGAGTGTCTCTGTCCCGGCATTCTTTTTAGATGGAAAGAAAAAGAGGAGGAAACAAAAAGAAATCGAAAGCAAAAGGAAAAGGGGAAAGGAGAAGACGGCACGCACTTTGCGACGACACGGATTCGGTTATCCATCTCCGGTCGCAACTCGCAAAGCAGCAGCAAGATGCAATAAAATTGAATTTAGATGACCATAATACATCTTAATACTACGAATCTATAAATCTGAATAAATTTTTTTTTTCAGATTCATAATACTAAAATATATCATATCCATCTAAAATTTTTATATTTTGAGAGAAAGTGAGTATTCGGGTAGCAGAAGCCATCAGGGCACACGCTTCAGAATAGGCGTGCTTCGTTTCAGTGTTTGAGCTTTTCTTCATGTATGCATGCCTACTGTCTACTACTTTGATCAGAACTTCAGAAGATCAGAACATGATAAGGGTAAGAACAGCTGATGCAGGCAGAATTCGGTCTCAATCCCCCAGGCTGAATTCTACGGAGTCTTCAGAGATAGGGTGTCCAATCCATGGATATCAGAAATAAACTTCTGAAAGTTCTTTGTTTCTACCCCCGAAAAAAAAATCATCAATAAATGAAGGGTATAGATGGTTTGAGGTCTCAAAACTCAACTATGAACTGTAAATATCTCTCCATTTTTTTTTTCATGTGAACACCTCTGCTAATTTAATTTAGACTAGGCTATATACACACGACAACTAGATCCTACCAAGTACTCCACTGGTACAGAAAGAAAAACGAATGGAGTAAATGTACAACCAATTATTCCACCAATTCGTTGCCTTCTCTCCAAAGATTATGGACCGTATGGCCATGGAAATGTTTTTGCCACTGAAATGCACAACAAAAAAAGGAATATCATTAGACGAAGAAAAGAAATATCCAGATCATGCGGTTGAGTGCACTCAGCAAGCAGCTGTGTACACTCAACCAAAATAATGTTAAGAGAGTACATGCAAAGGGACTTCTCCATATCCTGACTGTAATAGCTATAAGATGGGGTAACAAACTCTTACAAAATTCTTACTAACAAAGCTCTCAACTATTTGATTCAAGTAGTTGGAAGTAATAGAAAAGCTAGATTCAATCATAGTATGCCATATCAGCGTCAGTAAGAAGTTTGTAACGATTTTTTTGTAGGTGTAGCCTTTTCGTAGTAATGGGTTCTTTGATTAAAATACCAAAAGATGCAGCTCGTGTGCGGGTCGTATAGATTACAAAACCACTATCAAGTTCTGTTTACTGTTTAAGGAAAACCCACCACCTGAATTGTACTATGTTTGCTGCTAACAGAATGATACCACAATCTTCAGTATGGTAGCTCTATATCAGAAGAAATGTGGCACTAGACTTGTTTATGCACCATCTAACATGAACAGCACATGGTAACACTGAACCTTGTCATGCTATTCGTGTTCTGCAAAAGCCTAGGATGCACTAATACATTTCTTCACTCTCTTCCAAACAAAAAGCTTAGTCTAAAACATAATCTAGGGCGGACACTCTTGGTAGATACAAGGACCTCACATACAATTTGCAACGGTATTGTAAAAGGTCAACTGGATCTAAATAACAAAAAAGGTAGGCTGAGCTGTAATGGATGTGTAGTGAAGCTTCATTACCAGCTTGTCTACTGCTAATACACAAACTCCATCTCCTGCGTACTGCTTACTCTCTGAAATCTTGGGTTTGTGTATTTTATCTTCTCTATCAATGACATAAGGCAAAACTTTGCCTTTGTTTCAAAAAGAAGTACCGCTTACTCTCTGAACCAAAATCTGCAGAGGACATAATACAAAAAGGAACCTTTCCTACAACTTCATTATAAAGACATCCTACTATCCTAAACTTGCTGAAAAAGGGGTGCCTTAGCATTGTAAAAGATGGTTATGTGGATATCCATTCTTTGATTCCCAGCTGATTGAAAAACTTAAAAGTAGTGGCTGCCTGGCTGGTACCAACATATCATAAACGAACTATATTATGTTGTCATAAAAATATTATTAGGCTCTAGGACTCCGGTTAACAAAAGCTAAAAGTACTCTAGGACTGCAAGAATGACAGGGAACAATGGCAACCATTGGTCCTTTGGCTCTACGTTCCAGCTAAAACTATACAACGCACCGAACTAACTTTACCTAATACCCACGTTAGGCTCTGCAAGACCTAAGTCAAATCAGCCATTGAGCCATTCAATCCTCAAATCATCTAATCAACACTAGGTCAGACAGATTGAGGGCATATCATCAGCCTAAATAAAATTAGTTTCTTTTACTTTTACAGTAGAATCCAATAGAAGCAGGAGTAGTTAGGATGGTGAAAACAACAAGGAATGACAAAATTCACCTTTTGAGGACTCCTGGACAAGCACAATATGCATTGCTGCATTGTTTGGTGGCAACTGCAAGCGGAGAGGAGCGAGCTTGCCAGTGATAGGGCTGCGTGTGCAGATGATTATGTCATCAAGGCCCGTCTCTTCCTGCAACTTGTGTGTGAGTTCCTCCAAGTTCGAGCCATTGAATGTGAATGAGCGTGTCTTTTCGTCGTCGTCCACATCGCCCTTATCATCTGCAATGTGGTAGTAGATTGCACGGCCCTCCACCTTGTGCAATGGCGCCGAGAAAGAAAGTGAGGACTGACAACACAAGAAAGTCTCAGTGTTAATTTTCTGAATCACCTCAAAAGTTCAGAAGTAATTGGGAAATCGGAGAAAGCATGTAAAATTAACTGATAATAGTTCCAAAATTCTTGGCACATATAGTGACTAAAAATTAATGATTGCTAAAAACATTTTAGCATTTCTGTTTGTTGATTCTAGAAGCAGCTCTATGAAATGATTGGTTAGTTCATCCAGACACATTAGCCTACGCAATGCAATTCGATAGAGATGAAGAGTACTCCAAATCTGAAGTCAATGATTGCTTTCTCGGGATGAGACGGAAACCAATTCTACGAAGACGAACTGGTCAATTCAATGGAGAGCAAGGGAATTGTTCGAACAAACGACAGACCTCGAGTCTAGAAGGCGCGGGTTTCGGCGGCGGAGGCTGCGGCGACGCGTCTTTCTCCAGCGGCGGCGTCGGCGGGTGCCCGGTGTACGACTTGGTGGGCCTGTGGTGCGCCTCCTGCGGCGGCGGCGGCTTCTTAAGTTGGGGCGCGGCCGGCGACGCCGGCGCGGACACGGTCGCGGGGGCGGGGGCGTGGTCGTGGCCAGGAGTGAGCACCTGCACGATCTCGACGTCCCAGAGCACCCAGTCCTGCGTGGCGGTGCGGTGTGGCACGTCGTGCGTGACCGAGTTCCGCCACGGCGGGAGGCCGCCGTTGGCGCGGAGGAAGTGGCCGTAACGCGTCTTGAGCCTCGCCTGGAAGCCGTCTTTGACGGGCTCCCACTCGAGCGACGAGTCGGCGGCGCGGCCGCCAGCGGCGGGCGGCGCCTGCAGCACCTTGCGCCCCGTCATCCCGAGCAGGAAGGGCTCGTTGGAGGCGGAGAGGTAGCGGCCGTAGCGGCTGCGGAGGCGCACGACGCCGGGGGAGTGCGGCACCCGCTCCACCGTCCACCGCGCGTTCGTCGCGGCGCCGTTCCGGTCCTGCGTGACGTGCACCTCGTCCTCGTCGGCGTAGAGGAACTTATCGTGGTGGCTCTTCAGCCGCACCACCTGCGCCCGCGCGAACAGCTCCATCGCCGCCGGATCTCCTCCTCCTCCTCTCTTCTTCTTCTTCTTCTTCTTCTTCTTCCGACGAGCGAGAGAGATTTTTCTCTCTCTCTCTTTTTTTTTGTGCGAGCGGCGGAGGCGACGAGGTGGAGGAGAGGACGGGCAGTTGAGTTGGCCAGTGACGAGGGAGGAGGGGATTAATGAAGGGGGGAGACGCCGCGTCGCTGCGGGTGGAGGGCCACGGTTGGCGAGGGCCCACCTGTCGGTGGGTCGCGGGGGGGGGGGGGTGGGGTTTGACCGGGTCGCGGTTGCGGGTGGGCGCGGGTGTCCGGCACGTCGGGTTGGGTCGCGCTGGCGAGAAGGCAACGCGCGGAAATGGCGGGACGCTGGATTCCGTTCACCTCGCATTGCTGCCTCTCTGATCATTCAGTGAGTAGGATGTGTTGTTTTGGGAAGGGTTGAATTTCTTTCTGCACATAAAACATAACAATAAATTAATACATTATTAATTAAATATTAATTAAAAAATTAAAAAAAATTAATATGACTTTTAACAGTAACATTTTTATAAAATTCTTTTTAATATTTTGGAAAATGGGTGCGTTAGAAAATGATAAAGTGAAAGTTGATAACCTTTAGTTAAAAGCACATCCTAATACTCCCTTTGTTCTAAAATATAAAAGATTTTATCTATGTATTTACATGATCAAAATCTTTTATATTTTGAAACAAACGTAGGTATTGCTTTGGTAGCCAAACTTACCCGACGATTTTGTTGTGCCTCATGTGATGATGATGATGATGATGATAGCCTTGATCGCAAACCAGATCGTTCATTGAATGTCAACTTGCATTGTTGTTTTTAGTTCATGTAGTACAATGCAAACATTGATTTTTTATTTTTTTGGAATTACGAGCTCAATTATTCAAATATGAGGTCAAGTAAACATGAAGGCAGCACACGCGTTTGTCGTTGTACTTGGGCGGATTTAAGCGCTGACGGGGAAAGATGTGGATGGCCATCAATTCAAGCGGCCTTCGTAGCAGCATCTGCTGATAAGTTTGGTTTGACCTGGAATCTCGCCTGCTAGTACCATACGGCGGCGCGTCATCAACTGCCGACCACAACATGGTCGTCCCCAAATACTCCTACGAGATCTCCAGCGGATTCAGCGTTGCACTCGTGCAATCCAATACTCACGTGATGAGTGAGCCTCGTACCGGTCTACCGGACAGCTTGAGTTCCGATCTCGCGGCGACAATAAACTTAGCGATTAAGGCTGTGGTCGGTTGCGTGGGACAGGAACGGATTCTTTTCATACTTAAAACGAAACGATTCTTGTCGTATGATTTATTAAGTATTAATTTATATTTTTAAAAAAAACAAATTAATATGATTTTTTAAACAATTTTCGTATATAAAATTTTTGCAAACACACCGTTTAGTAATTTGAAAAATATACGTGCGAAAAATGAATTGGGAAAGATAAGAAAATAATACAGTCCAAGTAAGTAACATGAGTATAGACCTGCTCACTCTTTCGTGTGGTGATGAACAACTAATTCTCAGTGTACCAGCAAGAATAATCAATCAGCTTAGGAGCATCTACTTTTGCATAATAGAACAACAAATGGTAAAAACTTTGATCAGTATGGCTAGTTAGTCCTAGTACGTCACCAGTCTGGTAGCGAATAGGCCGCGCGTGTAGATATGATCATATGATGGGCAAGTTTTGGAGAAAAGCTTGGAGATGTCATTGCCTTCCAGACTAAAGTTGCATTGACAGTGTCAAGCTATGCTACGTATAACCGTATCATTAAGGCCTTAAACAAGTAGCAAGAGAAAGCAGTCCAACGAGGAATAGTGATTAGAAAATTAGGACAAGACAAACAGCTCAGCCTTTCCACGTTCGCATGCCCTTCTCTAGTCAATACATGCATCCATAGAAGTTGTTTTAGAACAAAAAGTGTGCAGTGCGTCCATGAATTCCAAATGTATGGAGAATTTCCTAATTATATACAAAATGTAAGGATAAATTTATTATTATACAAACTTTTTTAACACAGTCATAGAAAATGTCGTTGGCTATGTACATCTGTAGAGATCGGGTTTTACATATTTCTAAAGAAAATCAGAAAAAAAATCGTTGTAAGAACGTAAGTCTGTTGGTTCGGCAAGATAGTACTAGTGGTGAACTTTTCATTTCATCACGCAGGTGACATTCTGGACGATGTGGTAACAACCCAACAAATCTTGTATCATAAATAGGTGGTTTCTGAAACGTATTCGAATCATCAACCAAACACCGGCGTTGAAGGCAGTCCACGTCAAAAGACAGGGGAAACTATGACAAATTTAGACTAGGCAGAACGTGGTGTTTGAAAAGGTTTGTCAAATGCAAATAACCATTCGTTGTCTCAGCCATTATTGTTACCCCTTCCATAGCTGCAGTTAAGTTAGCTTAGATCACAAGGAGAAGAAACGATATTAATGGCGAGAATAGCATAGAAGGTTAGGCCAAGACAAGACAAACTTTCTTTTCTACATGAACATCCAATCAGGCAAACACCAATCCCACAAGAAACATGCAAGCTGAGGACATTACACCTGTTTCAACGCGAAAAGAATGTCCAGGGAAACCACGTCACGTCCATAACACGCAACCGTAAATGCAATCCAACCGTGTCAGTGCTTCTCGCTGTAATCAAATGGGTAAAATGACCACTCATCATCAGGGGAAGGGTCAATCACATGAAGCACCACATTTCGTGACATTCTAACCTAGCGCGTTTCTGTTTGCAAGCAATTCCCATTCGAATGGTCTTAATAGATGGCTCCAACGACTACCAGCCACTGTCATTAAGGGTAAAGATTAAGAGTGAGAAAAGTAGAAAACAACCAAAATGTTGTAAGCAAAATTTTGGCAGACCAATGGTGGGGCTGCAAAGTTTGTGAAAAGTTCTCTGGAAACCTTTATAGCCTTTTGACAAGCTGGTCCGGGTCACCATGTTGTTCTCCCACGATGATCACACTCAATTATCCTTTGCTTTTGTTCTTCAGACCATGTTGCAAAAATTTAGAACGATATTGCTCCACCAGCGATTTATCCACGCTTCCTTCCCCAGCCGGCTCTTTCTTGATCTTTTTTTGAGCCCTTCCTCTCTTTTGCTCCGGATGACTATCTTTTCTGTTTTTCCTCTTTGTCGGGGCATCTGCCTGATTATGTTTACTTGACAGAGTTTGCTGCAAAACGGAGACCATGTTAAACTACTTCGCTTCATCAAGATCGATAATTTTGTGGTGCCGAAAAACAAAAGGTCCAATATTACTTACATTCTCATCAGCGGTTGGTGTTGCATCTTGTCTATCTCCATCCAACGCGGTGGTTCCCTTGTTTGACTTTCGTGCTCTTTTTGCAGGCCCTTGATCCTTTCTTTTATCTTCAACCATACTTTCCACGGTGCCACCATCTCCAGCTGCCGAAAGGTCCTCTACTGGCCCTTCACCAGGGTAGGGTAACTTAGATGATCTACCATGTGATTTTCTCTTGTTCTCTTTGTTGAAAGCCCTTCTGTTATTTGCATCAGGGCCATCAGTTGCAGACTGATCTCCCAGAGGCCTCGCCTTATCTTGCGCAGCTTCTCGCAACTTATCACGCCGGTCCTTCCAAATTTTCTGGAGTCTCACTTTCTCAACATTCTCAAGTGCAAACTCCACAATTGGTCGACGTTCTGCACCAAAAGTTTCTGCAAATGACAAAAAACAACAATGTAACTGGAGATAAACAGACAACACCCAAAAAAAAATGCAGCAGCAAACAAGCAAATGCTGGTTAGAAAGGAAGGGAAGGCATTAAAGGTATAGTATGTCTCTGATGATCTGCACACTGAGCGAAATTGAAAACTGCAGCTAGAGCTAACAGCAGCTGAAAGACACAGAAAGCTCATGATTGGACAAGAAACAGCACAGATAGGTAGCATGAAGCCATGAACATGTGATACAGTGATTCCATGCAATCCAAGGATGCAGCATTATGCAATAGGCAAGATCAGTGGTGGAGCCAAGGCCCGGCCAGCACAGGCAGGTGCCCGGGCTCTGGCCATGCAGCAAGGCATATCACACAGTTGATTACTCTCGATCTGCTGTTACCAATGCAAGCCAATTAGCCAAACCACTCAACCAGTAGCAAGCAAGTCACATATCACTTGACTGCGGAATGAGAAAACGCTAGCAAGACAGCTAAAACCCATCATCTCTTTTTTTTCCAAAGATAATATTACCCATCAATTTTGTTTACAAACCATGCCTAAAAAATAGTATATAGAGTTGTATAGATTTGTGTATACTTATCATCCATTATTAAGTTTGCCCAGGTTCAAGAAAATTTTTAGATCCGCCACTGGGCAAGATTAACACATCACAATCTTCTCAGAGAAAGACATTGCACATTAGAAAGTAAGTATGACGGTGAGGCAGTTACACAGCATGGCTGCAGCAAAACAATACTTATAAGCATTTGGTAGAGAAAAGAGTACCAGGGTTATTGTTTAGGACTCTTAGAGCCACAAGAGCATGCTCATGTTCTTGAAAATCTACGAAGGCTACACCACGGGAATATTTCTGTGCAGTACTGTTGCTCTTCTTTTCATTTTTCAGAATATTTACCTGTTCAAGACAAGTGCACAAGCATAAGCATTATAATGATACCTAGAAATATAATAAAACAGAGGTTGAATAAAGAGAACCCAAGAAACCTTTCGGATGATGGGATTTTGCTTGTGAGCACGAGAAATAACTGCTTCTCTACAAAGCTTCTTTACATCATTAATGGTCATAGTCTTTGGCAGGTTGTAGATGATAAGCCTTGTTCTGGACACATGAAATTTTGGAGACTGGAGCATTTCCGCTTTTCTTCTAGCTAACCTACATGACAAAATCAATGATTTCTTGAGCATTGTTCACATGATCCTTTGGCCATGATTGAGAGCATAATAAAACTCCCTTTGTCTTAAGAAAGATTACTGGAGATTCAATAAAAAAATACATATTATAGAAGGAAGAATTGAAAAATACTTGACAAAATAAAATTAACGGAAAAAGACTATGATTCAATAGTTACATCTGCCGGACAGAGACACCTTTTTATTATAGAAAAGGTAACAAGACACCACATGCTGCCAATGAATACTAAAAAAATGCATCTGTCGTAGCCGTTTGTTTCCCAGAGTAACATTAACACATGTACAATGGACATTTTACAAATATAATAAAACCAACACTTTACCTATATTTCTCGTAAAAAGGAAGACATTGGCTATATTGGTACTAGCTGTAGGGTGATCTAATGGTGCACAGAAAGAAGGAAAAGATCAACTCTTACCAACTACGTTTATTCATGTCAGCATCGGATACACCTTCTGCAGCTGGCGTCCCAGCAAGTATTTCACCTTCCTGCCACAACAATGAATTTGAGATAGGAAAATTGATTTAAGAGATGATGAGAGAGTGAGAGAGAGAGAGGAGGGGAGGGAGGGGGGACTCTAGTAAAAAGGTTACCTTAGTCAAGTATAGGTTGCGTCGATCCCCCACCTCATTCTTTGCCTTCTCAAGTTCCTTTTTGTGGGCTGACTCCTTGTCCAGTGCTTTCATTATCTTAAGAGCCCTGCTCTTTATAAAAATTCCCAATCCAGGAGCAGCATTGGCAGCAGAAACTGCTGCATCAGCTGCCTCTGCTGTAGAGAACTTCAGAAAACCAGTTCCTCTAGGTCTCCTGTATAGATAGCACAAAAACATGCATTAATGAGTGTACATGCAAATGACCTCTGGTTGATACAACAGCAGGAAATAAAGGAAAGAAGATGTTCTAACAGATGGGAAACATACTTTGTGAGTTTGTGAAGAACTGGGAAGAAAGATTCAACCTTCCCAAATGCTGAGAAGCGTTCTGTTACCTCCTCATTACTTAGATCAAAAGGAAGGTTGCTTATGAATATTGTCCTATCCAGGCCAGCGTCTTGTTTCTTGGATTTCGAGGCAGGAAGGGTGTTTTCCTCCTTTGCCACACGTTTAGAACTTTCTAACTTGTCAGATGCAGGTACAGCTGCAGGTAAATGGGTTTGCTTCTGTTTCTTTTCTGATGTATCTTGTTCTGCTTCTGTGTCTGTATCAATATCACAACCCTCATTGCCAGATGGTTCAGCCTTCTCAGATGACTTGATCAAATTTTCAAGAACCTTTCTTGAAATATCCATTTCAGTTTTGAAATCATCATCAGCAGGACGATTGGAAGTCTCCTGATCAAGTTCATAGCTATCATCTTCTCCAACAAGATTATCTTCAGACTCCTTGTCACTGCCTCTGTCAGATACATTTGCCAGCTCTGTAGGTACAGCAAATTCATGATATTTCAGCTTCCAAAACAGTAGTTCAGAAAGCACAAAGAATTGACAGGATTTAAGAAGACACACGGTGTATTAAAACAAATATTTAGTTATGAAACAAGAAGCCAGCTGGTCATTTTAAACAACATGAACCACTGATTATCTGTTGCCTGAGAAACCATACCAACGAAATGGCATGGTACCTTTGCCAAAAGCCAAATGTCCATCTCAAAATATCTTTTAAGCATATTGTTGAAGTAAATAAAGATATTGCATGTCACAGAATGAACAAAGGCAACAATTAAAATAATTGATACAAAAGTCTTATATATTTACCATCATCCTTAGCACTGGATTTTGCAGCAACAGTGTATACTTTCTTTGGAACAGCCCAATCAACAGCTACAGTTCTCTTTGCAACTACTTTTCCATTAACATTTTTTATAGCCTGTTAAAGAGAAAAAATATGCAATATTAGGACTTCCAAAGATTTTTTTGCTCTTACTGAATAGGGTGCTGACCATACATTTTCTGCATCTTGTTTACGTGTGAAAGACACAAAAGCAAAGCCTTTTGATGCCCTGTAGAAGAATGAATGCAACAGAGTTATCATATCTTGCAATTTGCTTAAACCACTGAAGAAATAAAGGATTCAATGCGAAACATACCCGTCATCAGACTTCTGTGGAATGGACACATCCCATATAAATCCTGCTAAACTGAATATATCCATGATCTCCTTTACTTTAATCTGCAACAACGAAACAAACACATATAACCTCTGTTTTATCTCTTCTAGGAAACAAAGTTTGGAACAGGTGAACTTTTGCATTCAATCAAGCACCTTGAATGGTAGATTCCGGACTATCACTCTCCATTTCCTGATCTTTGAGCCCTGCATAGCAAGCAAGTTTCAAACAACTGCAAGTAAATGGGGAAATAGCCGAAGAGAAACAGATGATAGTAGTTCCAGAGTACAGTTAAACACCATGCAACTCTTGTGAAGAAGGAGGACACACATCAACTGAAAATTAGGATTTTAAGTAATCTCATTCTATCTCCTACCCACATATTTGCACAGCTGCAATTGTAGCCATGCAAGATAGTGGTAGTAGATTATAAGTGGAGACAAAGAGGTAGCATATCTATTGCGCCATTCACAGAATAATATTAGGATCTTTCAAACTGAAAGTGAGAAAAGCTTGATTAACTCACTGACTAATCAATCTCTAGAGGCTTGTACATCTTTTACAGATACAAAAAGGGAGTTAGTGGTGGTGATGGTAGTATCTTATGATGAATAATATTGTAGTGCCTTTTGTGAACGACTGCATGTCGCCATCTGATCTAATGTGAACTATGTATGCAATATTTTTGATTTGGGGATACTAATTTTTTTCTATTTTAGACCCAGACAACATCCTAGGCATAGGGGATATCAAAACAGAACTTATAATATTTAGTTTAGATCCATTGCAATGAACAGGCACCATGTTGGTTCTGGTAAAATATCCAGTTTACTTATTGTAGGTCTTACAGGACACTGTAACTAACTATATTTAAAACTGTGGTCAGGAGATCTGTAATGTATGTGGTATTTAGGACATTTCCAGGAGACACAGCAGCAGAAAGTTATTGTTAATTTGATACTCCAGAATTTGAAGTTACAACCCATTTTTAATTAGCACATACCCATCCGTTTTAAATTACCATACTAAGACATGATAGCCACCTTAGTTTACAACATAAGGATGATTATATGTAGCTTTGAGGAGAAACTAAATGTGTGCACGTGCACTACTGCACTGGTAAACAAAAGGTGGAAGAAAAACAGAAGTATTTGAAATTTGTTTAATTGTAGAATAGAACAAAGTAATGGCAGCACATCAAGGTAAATATAATGCAAAAAGATACCTCCCCACCAAGCTGACGAGCCCAAACAACTGCTCCCTTGACCTCCTTACGATGCAAGTGAACAACTGAATCCCAAGCTGATTTGACACTGGCAAAAAGTACAGCTGCTGCATCTGTTGTGCATCCATCTCGTTGAAGCCCTGTTGAGAATGACAGTGATATTCCATAAACTACACTGTTTCAAGAACCACATGCTAGTGGTACTAAAGGAGAATAATTGTGTGTACACCAGGAACTGGGAAAATGAGATAAAATTCAACACTACTGCAATCAGCCTTAAATTTTCATGTCAACAAAAAAGAACTAAAAAAAGAGTAGATTAGGAAGTCATACCATGGAGCTCCATTTCCTCTTTTGGAAGTGGATAGTTAACAGATACAACTGTGCCGATCTCTCCAGCTAGACGAAATACTTCACTCGCCATAGCAAAGTCTCGAAGACCACCAAATATCACAGTTTTTGCAACCCTTCATCATAAGCAATTATAAATGTCATACTGGATGAAAAATAAACAATTACAGCATATATCCTTGAAAAAACTAAGAATTTTGTGAGGTTATGGAAACCAAACTAGAATGCGATGGGGAAAAAATCAGCATAATTACTTAAATTGTTTCTTAGATAATGCTTTGGCTTGATGGTATAGAATATTTGAGTCCACACCTTTGCTTTTCTGAGCTTTTCACCTTATCAGTACTGGAAACGCTAACTTCCTTTGATAGTGTAGTTTCCTTTTTCAACAACTGTAGTGGTTCTGGTTCAGTAAAACACCATGCATCAGAAAATTAAAGCATTGAGAAAATTTAGGAATGGAAACAGTGCTGGAATCGAGCAATTTTACTTTCAAACCTGTATCTGTTTTATGAGATGTTTCCTTGTGTTTTGCAGTAGAAGTAGCATCTGCTTCACTTGTTGCATTGGCATCCTTGGCTTCATTTGTTGCATCAGCATCCTTGGCTTCATTTGTTGCATCGGCATCCTTGGCTTGCACGGCTTACAAGCAAAAACAGCCAGGGAATCAAAATCTCAATCAATTCAAATGCAGAAGCAAATACCAGGAATAGAAATTTACCATTTTCCTTCTTCTGTAAACGTTCCTTCAGTGGAGCACGATGCGTTGCTAGCTTAACTCTAATTTTTCTGCCAGAAATAGAGAATCCATCCTTTTGCTGAATAGATCGCTCGGCATCTTGAACAGTTGCACTGTACCAATGTAAATGTGTCAAAAAATGTATGACAGGTTATGCGTCAGTTTTATGCCTTATACCTAGATATTTTTCTGCAGAAAGATATTCCTTTGTGAATAATCACACGATACATTTGTAAGAGAAACAAAAAGATCGAGCTATACCAACTTCTTGTGGTTTGGTTTGTGCATTAGTACAGTACATGTTATATGGTGAAAACTTCACGCAGTAATATACTTGTAATAAGAACTAACTTCTGTCAGGGACCTGATAGGCTGGTTGGTACTAACCAGACACACCACCACTAGAGATACTGAATAAATGAATTTACGCTTAGCATTGAACAATTTGCTCACTAGACCATTACACTACTCACGATCAAAATCACTTCTGGAATTCTGGAATTGTGAAAGGAAAGGGAAACACATTTTCATTGAAAAACAACCAGAAAAGCAAGCACTGAAACTTACAATTGCACGAACCCAAAGCCTCGGCTCGTCTCTGACCCTGCATTAGAAACAAACATAATCGAATAAGCCGAATTCCTCAACTAAACAACACCAAATTACTCCCTGCTAATGCCAAACAGCCACTGAACTCACTGGCACTGAATTCTCATACCTTTCGGCGCGACCATGAAGCATCGCCTCACCGGCCCGACCTCGCTGAACACCGCCTCAAGCTACATAACAGCAACACACACCGCGTATCACAACTCGCAGCCCGAAACAGCAAAAAAAATGCTAGACGCTTAGCTTCGCAGGGGAGAAGGCTTGGGATTGGGGGGCGCGCTTACATCGGCGGACTTGAAGGTGTACGGCAGGTTGGAGACGAACACGGTGGAGGGGCTGTGGCCTCCGGCAGCGCCGCCGGTGGCCGCGCCGCCTTCCATGGCTGCTCCCCCGCCACCGCCGCCGACGCCCCCGCCCCGCTGCTTCCGCTTACCCATCGCCGGCGTCGTAGCGGAGGAACCGTGGGAAACTGGGGACTTGGCGAGGGGGGCTAGGTTTAGAAACTAGAATGGGCCGGTCGTTTTTGTCCGACTGTAGGAATATGTTTAATTTAGGTCCTCAATTTGTCGTCGAGTAAAAAATTTATATGAACCATAAAACCGGATACAACACTTTCACAATTTACAAAATCAATACAAACGAGATCTTTTGATAGTATTATTTTCGGTTTTGACCTACGTGACTCTTTTAATTGTTTTCGTCCCATGTGGTATTGTGACGTTTACGTGACAGTTTGATAAAAAAATAAAAAAAGCAAAATTAAAAACTGAAAAAAATAAAACAAAACATACGAGAATCATATGTCAGTCAAACAAAAAAAAATTAGTGAAACCCACGTGACACTAAGATCCACGTGTCAGCCGGTGCGCATTTAGGGCAGCGGCGGCAGCGGTGGGAGAAGAGGCGAAGGTGCCGGTGGAGGTGGGCACAGAGGGGGAGGAGACACAGCGTTTCGTTGTGTCAGCGGAGCTGCTGGGACGCCCGCCCATCGCCGAGATGCTCCGTGCCACGCAAGAGTACGGCTATGCGCGGCACGGCCCGCTGCGCATCCCCTGTCCCGTACCGCCTTCTGCTACTCGGAGGGAGACGAGGTCGCCGCAACCGGAATCGACCCGCGGAGTGGTCTACGACGGCCAGAGTGGAGTAGGGAACGGGGTCCCCGAGCTCGAGCCGCATCGACCCCTCGACGTGACGCAGGCGACGGCCCAGGTCGATATTTCTAGCACCTGATCTTCGTTGATGACAATCATTTCATGTCCAATGAATGGTTGATGGCATTCATGACGACAAGGCCATATATATGCTTCATTGTTTGGAACTCCTGTGGTGACAAGAAATTTATATATGTCCGTAAGAGTGTAGTTCCTGCAGAGCGCCTCATGATTTCCTTTAGAACCTTATTTTGTGCTTCAACTACGTCTTCTACATATCTTATTAATACATCGTACAAGGATACAAAGAATTAACTACAAAAATTATATGTAGGTGCCACGTCATTGACGTGCCCCATCATCTACTATATATAATACAGGACAAAACAACCTAATCAGAGTGGATACAAAACAACCTAATCAGAGTGGATAGTGTATACTGTATAGAATTCAACCAAACCTGACAAAATGACCAAACTAAGCTATAAACAAATTCAAACAAGTTGCGTGCATGGTATATCACACTATCACATCTCATCAAGTAAACAACCACATAATCGGGAGTAAGCACAAGCTTTGCCCACGCTTGCCTGGCAGCATTGATGTTTCGTGATCTGCATGCATTCCAAGGGGATGAATGGATGATCGTACTTTGATCACGAGTACGTCATTGTCGGCTTCGCATAAGGGTGGATGGACTCGGCTTGACTAAGTCTGACTCGTTAGGATAACGTGCTGAGCTATAAACTCAGCTTGGCTCGTTGGCCAGCTTGAGCTGGCTCGTTTGGCTCGTGACATCAATAGTCTGCAACTGATTAGCACTTCAAGTACAGCAGCAGCAGCTAACAAATGAACATATAACATGTATGAATCATAAATCATCATAAATTCTCAGCACAACAAAAAGAGAAGCACAGTATCACAAACTCAGAGTAGCTACCATTCTGCATTTGCCATCACGATAGACAAAGCAGTACATAATAAGCTCCTGAATCTCATCTTCCTCCGCCATGGGGGACAAGGACATACAGCGTGGAACACCCATCTCCAGGCCGACGGCGATGGCGCCGTTGCCCACGGGATGGTGGTGGATGGTGCGCGGTGGCCGGCTGGTTGCTGGTGGCAAGTAGCGACTACGATGACAGACGGTGACCAGTGGTGCGTCATATATCGTCGGCTTCGCGCCTCCGTCATATCCATCAGCGCTCGCTTACTCAATACTAATTACCTTTTATAATCTTCTCTTCATGGAGCTTTTATTTAGGCATATATTTTGAGATTATGGCGTTTTTGTAATATTTTGTTATGTTATACATCTTGAAAAACTATAGGTCTTTTATCATCAATCGAATCGATTTAACGAGAAATAAGCAATCAAAATGTGACTTGCTGGCTTTATCCGCCCACCGTGAGCTTTCTCACTTAGCAATGGCTAAGGCATAAACTCTACGAGTAAATATTCGTATGATACGACGATCGGTGAAGATAATATTAATATATACAATTAAGTCCCTTCAAAAAATATACAATTAAAATATTACATGTGAAATCACCCGTTATAATGTATGAACATATTTTTTTAAGTAGTATATATAATATATGATATAATATAATAGGTAAAGATAAAGATATCTTTGCTATTATATATAAATTCGTTCGTAGTGTTTCTGCCGTGTCTTTCGTATGTCGTCGTTCGATTGTTTTCCGTCCAACTTTTGCCACGCGTATTTTTCTATGCCCATATTTCTTTTGGAGGTGACTAGAGGGTGCGTAGTTGCGTGTTAGGCTAAACCAGTGACACCTATTCGGACATTGTTTATAAAAAATAGCACCATGTCCTCTCTCTCCTCATGCACATATTTTCATAAAAAATTGTTCACATGCCACAGAGAATAGTATCATTGCACTAGTAAATTTTTATAGTAAATTTTTATAGAACCTTTAGTAACTTATTTCTTTAAACCGTATATTATTTTTGAAATCCGTTTAAACTATCATGCTCAGTTTAAAATATGTAACAAAATAAGTTCAATATTGAGTATATTTAAATTATTTAAAATATAGTTTGTTCTTAACTCTCTAGCAGTGTTGTTACTTCAAATATCATGAAAGTTACTTCTCTCTAGCATTGTAGTTACTTATAATTCCGTGAAAAGATATTTTTTTTCTGACAGTGTAGTTACTTTAAATACCATGAAGAGCTATTTCCTTTTAGCAACTTCTAACGCCATGAAGTTACTTTCTTCTAACCATGTAGTTACTTATAATACTATAAAGAGTTGCTTCTATATATTTTCTTAAGAGTCACTTTCTATTGACGACGTAGAAGTACTCAAAATAATATAATGATTACTTGAAATACCATAATATAGTGAAATATCATCAAAAGTTACTTCTATTTTTTTACTTCCTCTAGTAATATGGTAACTTTTAATATTTTAATATTATGAAAAGTTACTTCCTATATGAAATAAATTGCTTTTCTAAAAAAATACTAACATAGATTACCTCAAATAAAATAATATCATGTATTTATTTGTGAATCTATACTTTACCTATATGAAGATTTTTCTGTTAACACATCTATATAATTACTTATAATGCTAAAAGAAGCTACTTCCATTGTATAGCTTAGTTACTTTCATAATTTAAATAAATTACTTTAAAATATTTAAAAATATTTAATATTATACTCATTTTGTTGTATATTTTGAATGCAGTTCAATGATTAAAACGGATTTAAAATATATAACTCATCAAACGCTAAAAATAGACTAGTACTATGCTATAAGTTAGAAGGACTGGAAAGTAAGTATACATGCGCACACACGGGATAGCTTCACTCCGATGGCCTCGGTGGACGTCTCGCTATAAGACTAATTGTGTGCGCGCACAGATTAGATTTTACCATTTCTTTTCCGTCCGATTATCTGTAACATCCTAATTTTCGTCCCATCGAAAAATTTATTTTATTTAAAATCCTATTTTCAAAAATTTGGTTTTTTGAGTGTATTTAGAATTTTGTGCCAAAAATCTCGATTGATTCATTTTCTTGTGAACCCAAAATCTTGATCATGATATCGTCTCCCAAAATTAAATTCCCATTATTCAGATTTTTGGAGTTTGAGTTTTCCCTCCTAAACCTTTCCAAATATTCATGCGGTTAAAATTTCAATTTCGGGATTTTAACCGTGTCGTCAAATAATCTCCCATCCATTCAAAGAGTCTAAAAATATTTATTTTTAGACTTCGACCGCCGACAAATATTTTCTATACGTGTATATCAAAATCAATATTTCTGCGCACGTATCGACAGTCATTTCCTCCCGTTGAATTTAATTGCGCACCAACGGAACCGGCAAAAATCAAGTTTTTCCCTCAATTATTCTATTCCAAATAAAATACCGTGTTCGGATTTTAAAATTCGAAACACGTCCTAAACCATCCCTCCATTTTTCTATCGGTGCCAAATTATTTAAAAGCTTTACCCGTTCCTCTCATTCCAAGTTATTTTTCCAAATCAAAGCCCATCCAAGCAAATTCATCCAAGCAAATTCTCTATCTGTCCAAAAATCTCAAACAAGTCATTAAAATTTCCAGTCCAGTTACAATTCCTTTTACAAGTCCAAAAGAATATTCACAGCCACGGACAAAAATATGAGTATACAAACATGCACATATTTTCTCCTCTGTCTCCCCTGCCCCTTCCCTATGCCCATTAAAACTCCTCTTACACCCATTAATCAGAACAAAACAAAGAAACAAACAGCAGCAGAGGGAAGTCCAGGGCTCCTTTGCACCACTGAGCGGGCTCCTTTGCATCACTGAGCAAGCTTGGAGGCAGTAGTACACCGAAAGCAAACACCGAGTCCACCGTGCAGCACCGGCCACCGTCCTTGCTCTTCTGTGTGGCCCTGCCATTGACGTTAGCCGAATAGGGCAGTCGGCCCCGCTCGATTGAGCCACCTTTGTCGTCATCCGCCGGCCGCGATGGCTATAAAAGCCGCCCTTTTTCGCTCACTGTCGCCGCCGCCCGACGGGCTGAACGTCGCCGTCGTTCGGCCGAGCCACCCGACGTCCAGCCGAGCTGCCCAAGTCGCCTCCCCGGCCGTCATTCGGCCGAGCCGCAGCCGACGTCGTCCGGCCCAAGCCAGGGCCGCCCCTGCCGAGCTTGCCGCGTCGTCGAGCCCGGCCGATGCCGTGGCCATCTCGTGCCGAGCCGCCTCGACCGGCCTCCTTCGTGCCGCGCACGCCACCCAGCTGCCTCCCGAGCCGCCCGGCCGCAGCCGCCGCGTCGCCTGCGCGCCGCCCAAACCGCGTCGTCGAAGCCGCCTGGCCCGGCCTCCCGGCCGAGCGCCGTGGCCGGTGCCGTGCCGCGCCACGCCGCCGGGCCTCCTCCCCAGCCGCCGCGGCGCTGTCGCGCCCTAGCCGCGCCGCCGTCGTGCCCGGCCGCCTTTCCCCGGCCGCCGACGCCGCTCTGCCGTCCCGAGCCGGCGCCGCCGCTCCCAGCCGCCATGCCCGCGCCGGCCGCGCCGCACCAACGCAGGTCACGCCGCGCGCCGCGCCACCTCCGGCACTGCGCCGTCGCGCCTGCGCCGCGCCGTCGCCCAAGCCGCCGGCTCCCTCCCCCATCAGCCTCTCCTCCCAGGAGCAAGCAGAGAAAGGAAGAAGTGTTAGATAGATCTCCCTCCCCTTGAGCCCAACGGCACAAGGGGGCCTTGACCCCGCGCCCTGATCGGGGGTGCCCAGCCCATTGGCTGGCGGGCCCCGTCACCCTGCGCCATAAAAACAGGGGTGGAGGTCGGGGCGACACACGACACGAGGTTCGCTGCCGCCACCAACTCCACCCACAAACCCTAACCCTAACCGATCAAGGGGGCGCAGCCAGTGACGGGAAGCATCACCGCCGCGCCACGCCTCGTCAAGCCCGCGACGACAACGATGATGGTCGGCGCCTCTTCATCCTCCAACGCCTCAAGCGGTCGGTACCACTAAACCCTATACCTCATGATCCCGAAACACACATACAGAGAAATTCCCTCGATCTAAACCTAGGCGATCTCCTGTAGAACCCTTACAAGAAGGAGAGAGGAGAAAGAGATAAGGAGAGAGAAAGAGAAGGGAAAAGAAGAAAAGGAAGAAAAAAAAGAAAAGAAAAAGGCGGTGGGACCCACGTCTTATTCTCTCCCCGTGGGTCCTATTTTGACCGAAGACTTGGAAAAAGTCTATAATGCTCCATTTTCTTTGTCGGCCCGAAGCCCATAAAGTCCTCCCAAAAGTCTACAAACCTCCACATTATTGGGCCAACCGGCCTAATAATCTATCCAAAAGTCCATGTCGCCCCCCTCATCGTTTCCGGGCCAAGCCCATAGTTCTCCACAAAAGTCTACAAAAGCTCCCCTGTCTCCCTGGGCCGAGCCCAAGACCCTGTAAAAGTCTGCATTACATCCTTCGGGCCGAAGCCCACCAACAGCCTCCCTCCTCGTCGAAGTCTAATACATGTCCCTCTACTCAACCAAGCCCCTCTCCTAAAGTCTACATAACCTCCCTACCGGCCTCCCTCACCTCTGGGCTAAAGCCCAAACCTTCCCAAAATAAAGTCCAGCATTTCTCCCTCTCAACATCACAGCCAAGGAATATTCATGGGAATATTCCTTTCCAATTTAATAAATTCATTTCCACATTTCAGAAAATCCATTAATCTTCCAAAATTCGTATCTCCCCAACCGTAAGTCCGATTGACTCCGTTCAACTTCCATAATTTTTCTAAAAATGTGATCTATCCAATGGCACAATTAATTTATAATAGTTATTATCTGCTTTATAGGATTTTGGATGTTTTTCTCTTTTCGATCGCGTAGTGGACGTTTCGGAGATGCAACGGACGCGGGTTTTCTCGAAGATTTGAAGACCAACAATAAGGCAAGACACTCTTCGATCATATTGCTCCTAGTTTATAAAATGTGTTGTTTGCAAGATTGCATGTTTAGCGTACACAATTATTTTGATCGGCCATCGGTCTACGAGCACACGACCGACGGACCAACCTATGTAGTTGCATTATTTCGGTAGGAACTTGTTAAACTTAACCCTTGTCGCTGCACCACAGCAGTACCTCTCTGGGCGTAGGTATCCTTTTGCACCATTTGTTTATATCAGGTTTATACATGGTTATCGATGTAGAAAAACTTGGGTTGTAAAAGGTTTATAAAACCCGACTCGAGGAGTCGGAGACTTTTAAAATAAAAAGGTTTTATGGGAGAAAACTCGCGGTGCGAATCCCCTCTTGTGTGGTTTGGTTTCGCAGTCGCGCATAAGGACCGATTCCTTTGGGTTTTACATCCGAGTATCTCACAGTACAACCACATGGGTAGAATGGGATGCCCCTAGATGAGTAACTAGCTAAAACATAGATGTCTAGCATGTTGGCAAGTGAGGAGCACCGGTATGGTGGAGTTACGGCAATCTCCTGCAGTGGGGATGTGTCGGGGGTCCATACGGTGGGGCCTGAGTAGATAAGGGCCTGAGCCTGGCCTGATGCTTGGTGGAGAGATTTCACCCATCTGTGTGACACGGGACATTTATGGTTTGGTTAGGGAAAGGCTTTGTCACGAACTTCTGGTACCGGCCAGTATCGGTGTAATCTTCGTGTCTTGTGGGAAAAGCGTACAGTCTCTGCAGAGGTTTATTTGAACTATTCGAACAGTTGTGCCAACGGTCAAGGGCGAATGTGAGGTGATGCCCATCGCGTAGATTTGTTTTTAAAACTTTTTTAATAAATTGGTTCGTGGGATGGGAACCGTTACCAGAGTCCTTCTTTGTGATGAACAGCCAGCCTTCGTGGTTGGGAACAGACCTGTGTGACCTGAGGTGTCGTTTGGCACCATAGGACCGAGAGGGCCGGTTTAGGGGCCGAGATGGCCAAGTTTGGGTTGGCAGGTCGAGAGGACCGGACCTGGAGTTGTTAACCATGAGACTTGGTTAACGGATGATTGTTGGAGAGAATGTTGGTTTATGTTTTAAAAGTGAAAAGAAGCTAATAAAGGAGAAAGTGTTATAAATACTAAAATTTGACTTTCCCGCTCGAGCTGTTGCAAAGCAACGCATGGAACGGATTGAGGTGAGACGCCTCTCTCCGAAGGGAAAGTTATTTTGAAAACCTACACTTAGACCTTTAAAATAAAAGTGTTTTAAAATGATTTGCTAAACAAACTTAGCCCTTCTATGAAACTTGCATGTACACATTTCCTAGTGGCTTGCTGGGTACGAAAGTACTCAATCCCCCATTGTTGTTGTTTTTCTCCTCTTGGCTTAAGTTCAGGAAGAAGATGAAGGTTGGAGTTTCGTTCCTAAACCCAAACTACTGCCGGTGGATTTGGTGCCCTAGTTTCGCTAAGTTTCGCTGCTGCTGACTCTGATTGGAGGTTGCAACTCAGTGATTACCCGAAGCTGCAACGTAAAGGTATATTGTATTTACTTAAATCTTGCATTGACTCATCATGTTATCGCTGATACCAGCATCGTTATCCTGGGATTGGTACCTGTTTTGCGGTTCCATAGGAAAGCGGTTCGCCGTTCTCCTGCGGCATGCCCTCCTCTGTGCCATTTGTATAGTGGCGCAGGGGCGGGGTGTAACATTACCCTTCCCATCATGCCGTATTCCTCTCCCGTATTTTTCACCCCGCGTTCAAGCCCACGTCTAGTGTCACTCACATCTTAATCCGAACACCACAAGAACATCCCATATTCTAACATCTCTTTGTTTTTTCCCCTCTATCCGAACCAGCCATCCCCTCTTTCTTGGGTCATCGCGACCCCTGTTGCTCCAGGGAAAACTTATGGGGGAAGGCCTTGCCACTGCCGTCCTTCAGCCGTGCAGTTACCAGTACTCTTCTCAGGTTGTGGTGAGGCAGTGGAGGGAATGAGGAACAAAACCCATCTTGTATTGCTTATTATTGTAGGTCTATTAAAGACTAAAAAAATGTTTGTACACCTCTTGTCAGGTAATATAGCGGCAAATAGTTTGTTTAGGGGTTTGTGATGGCATGCCATCTTTGGTTGTAGGTTAAACCACATTTGTGAAGAGACATCTCACTTGAGAGTTTGAAAAGAGATATAGGTGTATATTTATGGCTTTTATGTTTTTTGTTCCTGCTCTTTTCTAAATTAACTCCTGAACTGTTGTGCAAATTGTTATTTCAGCAACCATTGGTGTGGAAGTTCATCCATTATATTTTACCACCAACGTTTGTATGTATGCATGCACCTCGATGCATGTCCTCTTCTGTTATAAAGGTGGTTGATTTCAGGATTCAGTATTGGCTTACCAAATGCTGATGTAAAAAATAATAGAGTACTCCATCTTATTGTTTGTATAAGGTGATGTCGCCAGATTGATCAGTCTGAGGTTGACATAGTTTTTAAAATCTAATTATTGGTCAGTCTGCTGGTAACAATGTAATTATTGTTTTTGTGCTCAACAGAATTGGCACTCAGAAGCAATGCAATATTGTTTTTAGATAGATATTTGCCTGTTCCTTTTTTTCATTTATGCAGTGTACGTGTTCTCAAGATTGTTAGTTTTGTTCTGTATTGACTAAGTATATGAGAACTGATAAGGTGCATATCTTCCTAGAATTATTCGAGTATGCCTTCCAGTGTCTAAAGTCTATCAAGCTAGCAGGCCCACAAATGAAGCTGGCCATTTTGGATTGCACATTGATCCCCTGCGTCGCTTTCACGCGTGCAGCACGGGGGCGAAACCCTAGCCGCCCGTGCCGCCATACCCTCACCCCTACCTCTACCTCGCCGCCACCGGAGCTCGTCGGCAGCGAGCCGGGAAGGAGGCGGCGAGGCCCAAACAGCTCGGCATAACAGGTCCCAGCGCGAGGAGGACGGAGTGAAGCCGCCGCCGACGCGGACAGAGGGGGAGACAGCGGGTCGGCTTGGGTGGCAACGGATCCAGCGCCTCAGTGGTCGGATCTGGCCCCCCAACCCGCGGATCCGGCTGGCGCGGCAGCCAGGCGCGACGAGTGGCACGTGGGAGGTCGCGGCGCGACATCGGCGCGGAAGGTCACGGCTCAGGGGCCGACGTAGGGCGGCACAGAGGTGGAGCGGCCTGTGGAGGCACAGCTAGGGTGGCGAGCGGCACGGGGGAGGTCGCGAGCCTCGGCCAGCGCGGTAGCCTGGCGCGGCGGGCAATGCGGGAGGTTGACGGTCCGGGGGGCCACGCGGCCGATGACGTGTGAGGCGACGGCTAGTGGTGTGCGAGGCGACGGCCGGCGACTCATGAGACTCTGGCCGGAGCGACGCGTGGCCATGGCTGGCGGCACGATTGGCACGATGTGAGGCCGTGGCTGGTGGCGTGAGGCTGCGGCCAGCGGTGGTCAGCGCGAGGAGGAAGCTAGCGTGGGTCGCGCATGGTCACCCGAGTGCCAGCGGTGGTGACCAGGTGGCCAGAGGTGGTGGCCGGCCGCCGGTGGTGACCTCAACGGCTTTTGGCAACAAGCAGGGAAGCGGTTAGGCGATGGAGAGTTCGTCTTCTCTATTGCCAGACAAGCATCCTCCTCTCCATAGGGCTCCTTCCCTTCTATGGCCCGATTGCTTCAGTTTTGGTCGTGGGGAGCTTTGGAAAAACGGGGAGACGCTGGCTTGTGCAACATGGGTTGGCGACGACACTGACTGATCCGGTAGCCCTGCGAGCCAGCTTGAGCTGTGGGGTGGTGGACTGGGCTGGGGCGCTAAGGGGATGGCGTGGTGATCCGGCGACGGTCGTTGTGCAGGATGGTTGTGTGGGGCTTTGATTGGGAATCGCTGGCGAAAGCCTTGCCAGGCCATGGGCCGGCGTGACGACGACGCCGCCATTAGGTGTCGTTCCCCTCCTTGGAGGCGTCATTCTGGCATTGACCCCTTCTAGCACCAAGAACCTTTCACGTGCAATGGTAGCCATTGATGGACTCCTGCAATATCCCCGAAGCTCTGCAGGCCTAGGGTGTTTGACCAGGTCTTCACCGCCTTGGTTTCGTTTCTTGCTCTGCGGCGAGTGACCATCATTCTTATTTGGTGATAAACCCTGAAATCCACTCGATATGCTCAGGGATCTAGTTGTCCCGATCTTTCGGTGAGTTGATAATAACTACAATTTGGGAGAAACGTTGACAATCTGACTAAAACCATACAAGACGTTGTTGTGTTGCGCCTTAGCAATCGATACACCTTTCCATGGGTTGTTAATCTTGCCAGTGCAGATCAACCTTATTCCTGCAAGCAAATCGAAGAAACAAGTAAGAACAAGATAAAAGAAATCTGAATTGTAAATAGGAATTGAATACAAATGATATGTTGGGATTCCGTAACGAGCAAACCGGCGATCTAACCAATCACGGGATTACACGACTGTCGGTGATACGGGCCCGGGGGTACCAAGACTAAAGGGATGGGCGACCCCCTGCACCCACGTGGCGCTCCCATAAGGAGGGGTCGGGTCCGAGGGTAAGGTGGCGGCTACCCTCCTTAGTCCCCCCCGAGGGTCGGGCCGCTCCCACTCCCTCCCCGAGGGTCGGATCGCCCCGACCCCCTCTGCGCTTGCGCCGCGTGTGCGAGGTTAGGTGAGCGTCGTCAGCGCCCACCTAACCACATTGATGGCTGCTCAGGCAAGCGCACCACACCGTATTTAATACGACGTGTGGCGTGCATAACCGGTCTATGACCGGTCACGGCGATTGACCGGTCCATGACCAGTCAAATCACGGGTGAGACGGCAGCAGAGCACCTGTGCGCTATCCGCACGTCAGGTGGCACGCAGCACGCCTTGCCCCGTCCCATCAGAATGATGAGGGCTTTTTGCCTCTCGTCTCTCAGCCGGAGTTGGTATGCCAACTCCAGTCAGATGGTTTTCATTTCCCGATGCGGACGGAACACAAAAGTCTTCGCCCATTTGATGGAGTTTGACACGGGCGTCCTCCATGTCAGCCAGCTGACCGGATGAGGGCCATGCTGCAGCCACTGTGCGTGTGGCTTCCGAGTCAAGCAATAAGACATCCATTAAATATAAAAGAATGTTTTCCTTCTATCTTAGGCAGCCTTTTGGCCCATGTGGTAGCCCCTTGAGATATAAAAGGAGGCCCAGGCCTGAGGAGGAGGGGAGCGGAAAAAAAAAGGAGAAGAGGAGAGAAAGGGAGGGCAAGCACTTGTATTCCCTGATATTCCAGTCACATATCCACCACACACATGAGTAGGGTGTTACGCTTCCTAGCGGTCTGAACCTGTATAAACGCCACTCTCTCTCTCTCTCTCTCGATCAGTGGAGAAAGAATCTCACCCTGCGTCCCCGGCCGAACTCTCTAAGGGGGGCCCTCACTATCCTCTATTGAGGAGCTAACACTCCGTCAACGGCAAAGTAGCGAAGCTAAACTTTAATCTAAACAAAACCCGAGAAATCCTAAAGGGTATCTAGCTATTTAAAGGGGTAGGAGGATGATCAAGGGGTCCCTAGGGTCATGCTTTACCAGATTGGGGCGCACCCCACATGGGCCCTACTTGGGCCGGGGTCCCAGATGAAGTTACAAGCTCATAGGCCCATCATAGGTGATGCAGCACCTTGTTTCTTCAATTGCGGTTGACTGAAATGGAATTTGGAGATGAGGCTGGATCCATTGGAAAGAGGACTCCAAGAGCTTTCCATCAAGTACTCATGGGCCCGAAACGGAGCTCGTATGCATATTTGGTGACCATTTGAAATTAGCACTGTAGTAGGTGACCGAATTGGATCCCAGAACTTGGACAACTTGATCTTGACATCTTCCTGTTGAGATATGATGTGATCAACGGTTGTATACATAGTAGCAATAGTCACATCATTTGGTTATTGTTGGGTAGAGTCAAAGTTGCTTCGCTGTAGGGGTACGACGAAGCTTGGCAACGATGACACACTACAATCTCTTTATAGGGTTGTTGTTGCTAGTTGTGTGTAGGAAGTGGTTTCTTGGTAGCTTGGACTGATGTCCTTCGTAGGTGTTGATTCCGTTTGTTCTTTTTGGTGTTGGGGTAGCATCGCAGTGAAGTCGAAGCTGCTACGTCGCTTGGGTGGCAAGCTCGGCAACGATAATATGTGTGGGCTGCTGTGTCACCTCTATGACAAACTTGGTGTCGTTGCCTTGTGTTGGGTTCTGTCGTGGTAGCTTAGGTTAGCTTAGCTTTTGGTGTGGTGTTGTAGTTATGGTTTTCGCTCAGTTTTTCCTAATTAAGTGGACACTGTAAGATTTGGTTCCATTTACTTCTTAAAATGGGATACCTTTTTCTTTATATAAAACGTCAGTAACGGACTGACTGTTCAAAAAAAAAGTCTATCAAGCTTTTGCCCAGTTGAATGAGAGCATCTGTACGACTTTGTTTGGTTACAATTTGGGCTTTGAGGGTACCTGTCATTGTCAATTAAAGATAACAAAATGTGAAAGAATGTAATTGTAGAGCATCTGCTCTGATGGTCTTACACATTATCGTCGTCCTCCCTTCGTCCGTTCGTGTTTACCAGTATCTTAATGTAATTTGTCTTTATCAGTATGGTAGCTTCTATTTAACTGCTCCATCCTATTGCCAGGTTTGCGTTTAGTTGTTTTTGTTTCACTATACAACTATTTGTTAATGAAATATGATTTGTCTTGTTAACGTATTATCTTGTATTAAAAAAATGCATCCTCTGCCAATGTGCATGGCGTGCCGTCACGCATACCCTTCTAGTATCCTATAGAGATAAAACAAAAAACTTGATATGCATTGAACTACATCATCTAGAAAATAGTAGTTTTCAGAGTCCTCTCATGTTCTGATCTTAACTATTCATATGTCATGTGTATTTACAAATCTAATTAGTGTAGCTATTGATATAAAACTTAATGTGCACTAAACCATATCATTTAGAAAAGTAATAGCCATTGGATCCTCTCATGCTTGATAAATCCATGTGCATGGATAATTGCAATTCCAAATCAAAAACTATGAAGCTCAAAATATTATTATTTGAGGCATTACAAGTACACAGTTTACATATTATTTTCTTAGAGTATTCTTTAAAATATTTTTAAACTTCTCGCTGTAACACATGAGAGATTAATCTAAAAAGAATCACTGAAACTGAAAATATGGATATTCTTCTTCTGATGTTAGCCGCAGGAAGGATCAGGTCCGAATGCAGGTGGTTCAAACAAGATGGGAAAAAGTACACTGAAGGTCCCTTATCTTATCACTGAATTATAAAATCGTCTTTAAACCATAAAACCGGATACAACGCATCCCCAAACTTACAAAACCAGTGCAAATTAGGTCCCTCGGCGGTATTGTCATCGGTTTTGGCTGACATGGCGCCTACATGGCTTCTTTGACTAGGTTTTCGTCCCATGTAGCATTGACGTGATGCTTATGTGACAATTCGATCCGAAAGAAACAAAAACCATGAGGCCCACATGTCAGTTACACTAAAAAGTAATTAAAAATGATGGGGCTCACATACCATCCTCATTCCCGTTTTCCTCTCTCTCCTTCCTCCAAATCGCCAGGCGAAGCGGTGGAGGAGGCGGCGAGGAGGCCAACGGGGCGAGGTGGGAGAGGAGACGGCCCACGGGCGGCGGTGCAAGGCTCCGACAAGCCACGTGCGACTGCATCCCCTCCCCTAAATCCACCACCGTGCCATGGCTGGGGACGAGGCGGTCCCCTCCTTCGGCCACCTCCATGGCATCGTGCCCACCGTCGACGACCCTCGCGAGTGCGCACTCGTCTTTGATGACCCGAGCCTGCACGCCTTCGTCGCCGTGGCGCATGCGTGGGAAGCAGCGCACAGTGAGGCCGTGAAGCAGGAGGCTAGGCGGCGGGAGGACGCCGAGGGAAAGCTGTGGGCGACGGAGTACGCTGGGAAGGAGGCGCAGGAGCATGCTGCCAAGCTGCGGAAGCACAAGGAGACGCTCATGGAGCTCACGACCGCACAGCGGGAAATGGAGGCGGAGGTGGCCCTCACGGCGCAGCGTGGGGACGCTGCGAAGGCAGAGCTTTTGGAGGCCCTTGAGCGCTGCGACAAGGCCGCGGCGACAGCGACAGAGTTGAGGCTGTTTCGGGCTGCTGTGGTGGCGATGGCGACGGCGCTCGGGGCGGAGGGAAAGGAGGTGCTCGTGTACCTTGTGCTCGCATCGATGCGGTCATCGTCGTCATTGCCGGTGAGGTGAGAGGAGACGGAGGAGGAAAAAGGGAAGGATGGAGGGAGTTCATCGTCGTCGTCATCGCCGGTGAGGTGGGGGTGATGGTGGTGCGTGTGGTGGAAAAAGGTCGCGGGCGGAGGAAGCGGCAGAGGAAGCCGTGACCGGCTATGTGGCGTGCCCACTGCCTATGCCCTCCTCCACACCACCTGCTCCCGCGGCGCGAGCTTTCTCCGCCACGACCACCGGCACTGGAGCGTCGCGGTGTACTACGCAGCGAGGAACGGGTGGGAGGAGGCGGTGGGCGACGGAGAGGAAGGCGGGGAGGCCGATGGTGAGTGACTGAGAGGGAGGAGGCAGGGCCGGCGAGGGGAACAGGGAGGCCGGCGAGCTTGCTCGCTTCACCCGACACCGTGTGGTGAGGAGAAGGAGAAAACGAGAAGAGAGGAATGAGAGGAAAAAATGAGAATGAGGATGGCATGTGGGTCTCACATGGGCCCATCATTTTTAATTATTTTCTAGTATAACTGACTTGTGGGTCCCATGGTTTTTGAATTTTTTTTGATCGAATTGCCATGTAAGTGTCACGTCAATGCCACAAGAGACGAAGACCTAGTCAAAGGAGCCACGTAGACGTCACATCAGCCAAAACCGGGAATAATACTGCCAAGTCTATAAGTTGGAGAATACATTATATCCGGTTTTGTGATTTAAGTTGGCTCCATTTTATCCGAGAATTGCAAGCTAGCACCCGTCGAATGGAACAACCATGATAAGTGGGCAATACAAAGTACCACCTCAAGGATAGCGTAGTTAAAAAAAACCCATTGCTAAATTCTATTTCGCATGTTATTTTGCAACTTCTCCATGATTGCAATAGCCCTTGGCATATATTACTTATTAATCCTATTGATTAATCTTTACTACTTGTTAACCAACTGTGTTAATTCTTCTTTTATATGTTTTTGACATGTAGGTTTGATATTAGTTTGAAACTCTTGGTTTTCTCAATGACATAACACGTTGTCTGGACTGTCACGGACATACTAATCAAGTAATGACGGAGTAGGTTGTTTGGTTCAACGTTTTAACTTGCCAGGCCATGCCTCCTTAGCCTTGCTTTTTGCTAACATTTTTTTAGCATCTTGCCTCACATGTCATGCACTCAATCATTTATCTAATTTTGTCACAAGTGTGACTTATAATTTGTTGGCAATAAAGAGTGTGGCAAGCCACGATTGCTTGAAATTAGTCGTGGCAATGTTAGTCATGTACCAAACAATCCATTACGGGGCAGTAGGTGTAAATGTGTATAGTTATGCGTTTTATATTCCTTCATTTGAACGCTTGTCCTGTGGTTCTTTTTACTCTCAACAAACTGATTTCACGCATGAATTCTCTTGGATGGTCTGTTGCTGTAACAAATTTCTGTTTTAAGTTTCCATTTAGGACTGTTAGAGTTTGTGTCGAATATATATACTAAAGTCGATTACAGTTTAGGACTTGGAGCTGTACTAGGTGTAGGAATAGAGAAAGAGTCGAACTCTATCCTAGAATCTCTTATAAATAGAGGAGCAGACCTGTTGTAACTGTATAATGACAATGACGACTTAGCATAGCGAGAGGGAGCGGCTGTCGGCGACGTCCGGCCGTGAGTCGTTGTAACTCTGATACGCTGTAATATGCTGGATCGGAGAGGAGCGCCCGTAATCAGTGCTCTGGGGATGTAGGCTTCGGTTAACCTCGTTAATAAATATTGTGTCTCGGTATCGTCATCGTGTTTGAATCTTCTATGACGTTTTTTTCGCGTTTGATTACCGATGATGATTTCAGGACCGATTTTATAACAGGGACTACCTATAAGATGGAATATGTTTATTCAAGCAGTCGTCTACTCGTCTCACACAGACGTTGCATGACTTGGGCTTGCTCTTGAGCAATGGACATCTGAACTCACCTATACCTACTGAATTCAGTCGTGAAATAGTAAGTTTGTTTGGAATTGAATGACAGAGCGTGGCGCAGCGTAGTTTGATGCCTCGTGGCGTCATTTTTCTGTACCTACTAGATCCAACCCAACCCTGGGTCTGTTGCAGGAGGATATCTGGTTAAGAATGGCTGCCAAACATGGTAAACTAACTATGCTACTACCTTCATTTAGTTTTGATTTGTTTTCTTAGTTAAATTTTTTTTAGGTTTGATGGAATTTATCAAAAAGTTTAGCAACATCTATGACACTATAGTTTCATTAAATGTAATATTGAATATATTTTCATAATATATTTGTTTTGTGTTAAAAATATTGTTATATTTTTCTATAAACTTAAGATTAACTTAAAAAAAATCAAAACGACTTATAATGCGAAACGGATAGAGTACTAAAATAATTAACCCCTAAAATTATTAGAGAAATGTTGAAATTAAGTTCTCCTCTAGGCAGATGACAGCTTATTCTTAAGACGTAGTCAAGGACATTGATTTCTATCATGAACAGTGTAGTTTATTTGTAACACAACATAGCAGATGTGCAATAAGAATATGCTATTTGATTTAAAGTCATCCCATACTATTTTATGCTATTTGGTAGTTGGTACTCTTTCCATTTCACTCTATTAGACGTTTTGGCCTCTTCATTATTATCTAAATTCATTAATATCCATATAAATTTGGATATATATATAAAGCACATACACAAATCCATGCATTGATCTATTACAAACCTAAGTAATAAATAAATGAAAGAACAAATAATCATGCTCGCTCAGAAACAGAATATCGATAATTCTCGCTCCTGATCGACCAGGAAGAAAAACATCCGGAATGTTTCCTATCAGCCGATAATTCTCACTTGACCCCAACAACCTTTTTTTTAAAACTAGTAATAGTGACTGTGCATTGCAATAGGCTTAAAGAAAACTAAAATTACGATAAAGATTAGATAGTGACTGTGCATTAGGCTAGAACAAATTAAAATTATGATAATATTAGACAGTGACCGTGCATTGTAACGGCCTAGAAAAAATAGTTAGAGAGGCATCAACGGTTATCCCACTAAACATCACGGTGGGAAAAAAAAATACCAGTATGATCAGCCTAAGGAGTAAGGCCAATACACAACTTTCTAACCGCGTAGTTGGTTATTGTGCACTCGGGCCCACTCTTACTGTGCATTTTAACATATACATTGCCCTTGCCCTTATGGACCTAAGTTTTTAGTCTAGAAAATTTAAGGGGTTGGTCTAAAATAGGCAGGGCTGAAATTTTATATATTTTTGACTAAAATTATATGATGGATGAATAGGGTTGCGAAAGAACCGATGAGTCTTGACCTGGTATCGTGTTCTAACTTGATTAAGATACAAATTTTATCTTAATTTTTGTTAGCACGTTTTTCAAACTGCTAAACAGCGTATTTCGTAAAAAAAATTTATATATAAAAATTTCTTTAAAATATCAGATAAATCTATTTTTTAAGTTTGTAATAAGTAAAACTAATTAATCACGTATTAATGTTTTTTTGTGTGCCATCACTTAATCTTTATCTTCATAAGATTCAAATGACGTGTAAGGCATGTACATCTAACCTGATGTAAAATTTCTTTCAGCCAACTGTTGAAAGGAGCAATATATATAATCACTAATTGTGCATGTATGAGATGAATGGTGAAATAAGTATTTTGTCAAACTGCTAATAAAAAACCTGAAGTTTCTTCTGAATGCTCAATTCGATATCTGATGATGTCTCACCATCACAGATAAGAAAGAAGAGAGAACCCTTCTCTTTTTTCTTTTGAACAACTCGCATAAGACAGACAAGTACAAAGTTTATATTGATATAGCGGAAAAAAAATTACAAGATCGTAACCCTGAAATATCGTAACCAGAAAAAACAAAAACAAACACACCGTCATCGCAAGTTGGCAGCTCCTCACACAACACCTTGGAGTAGACACTAGCACCAAGCCGACCGCCGCTAAGCATGGCCAATTGCCACTAGGCCAACTAGGGAGTTACAAATGCCTCGCCATAACACCGGCTGAACTCAGAAAGACAATGAAAAGATTTCGGTTATCCTCACGTAGAAGAGAGCGAGAGGATGAGAGAGATGGAGATCCACTCGTCCCTCGTCTCAACCTGATGATGACAACCAAGAACTGTTGACGTCCAAACTGAGAGAAGGCGGCGAAGACAAGGAACAAATACCTCCTAGACAACACCTTCAAAAAGGCAGTGGTGTCATAGACGTCACCGTTACCTGTCCAATTGGACTCGGTTTTCACCTGGAGGGTCTTGTCGAGGAGGGGAAGAGTGACCGCTTGACAACGCCCCAAGGAGGAAACGCGATGTCTGAGAAAGTCCCAAGCTAGGCTTTCGCGTGCAAACCTCCACATAAACCCCTACCGTCGCCACCCTAGAGCTCCGCCGCCTGCACAACCTCTGCCAACTCAAAACTCTGCCGCACTAGTGCCCCATCGCCAGCCAGCCCAGACCCATCTCCCGCAGCTCACCAACGGCGCAGCTGGCCACCCGCTTGTTGACGCCAAATCCGTACCGCCGATGTGGATCCGGCGTGCGGACACACGAAGGCCTGGGAAATCTGCTTAGCTCCAGTGCAGGTCTTAAAATTGATGAAGCGCGGGCGTGCCAGTCAGTTTGATCCTGCCACTGACAAGATATGCAAAATAGCAGAACAGAAGGTCTATCGGCCGCCGATAGGGCAAAAACGTATCGGCCGATAGCCAAAACAATAGATCGGCCGATAATAACATGATGATATAGCAATGTGATATAGTATAATCCAAATATAAAATAAACATTGATTTGAAGATTAAAGCACACATCGGCCAAAGATCTGATGGCATAAACTCTTAATAAGCAGATAAACAATAAATGCTCTGTTGTCATCGGCCAGATCCAATCTATATGTAAAACTCTTGGGCCGATGCAACGTCCAGATAACTCACCGGCTGAAACCCGGTTGAAACCCTTATTGGCAATCGACAGGCAGGTTAGAGATTACGGTTCTAATCACGACTTAGCAGCACTAAGTATGAAAAGAAACACAAGATCTAGACAATCAAGCCCTCGACTGATTTTCGGGGTGGTGGATACCTTAGCCAATCTAATCTAGCAAGACGATTTAGTCGATACCGGCGTAAACCCTAAAACGAATCTTGGCCGATATGACTAAATCGAGACGCCAAACCAGATTGACTAAGATATATGATAGTAGATGCTTACGTTGACGAGATCAGAACGTCGAAGCCCTAGCCCCGACAACGCAGACAGCCATAACGAGACTTACCCCTCGTAGGAAGGGCATGAACTCGCCGAAGAAAACGAAAGTAAAAAGGTGGCGATGCGCCAAAGTTGTATTGATTATGAAATAAAAAATTACATGAACCTCGGGTTTACATATTTATACCTATAGGCTAACAAAGATCCTAACAGAATACGACTCAAACTTTCCTAAAGATAAAAGGAAACAGATAAAATCTTTATTGGACACTAAACACACTTTCCTAAAGATAAAAAGGAAACTAACAAATTCTTCCTAATTAATAGACACAAGCCGCATCTCCTTAGACTCGATCTTCTCTGGATAAGATCTTCCCGAATCTAATAAGAATCCGATTGTTGTTGATGGCTGGTTTTAAGAAAATCCCTATCGACCGATATAAGACTCTAGGCCGATACCAAACTTGAGCCAATATGGATCCTGGACCGATGAAGACTTTGGGGCTTACCAAATTCTGGCGTTAACACCTGTCGTCTGCGCGATGCGACGGGGCCACCTGCTACCGCTAGCCAAGCCGGCTACCACCCCGCCTGCTGCCGCCAACTGAGTCGGCCTTGCCGCTGCTGGACACGCCGGCCTCCACCGCCACCGGACTCGCCACCCTTTCGTGGCCGTGGGTCGCGACGGCCTCCCTGCCATCACCCGCGTCGTCCTCTTCCTACGTCGGCGGCGTCACGCACAGCTGCGCGCCTGCCTCCGCACTGCACCTTCCCCCGCGGTCGCGCCTCTCCTTCTCCTCCTCTGGCTGCCTCGGCTCGTCGACCGCGGTTGTGCCTCTCACGCGTCTCCGGGGCCACCCACGCCGTGGACTCCTCCGTCGTCTACACCGCGCTGCCGACCTCGTCCTGAGTTGGCCGCGAGGGCCCAGACCCGCCTCCAAGGCACCAGATCCACCGCGGCCTCCTCCAGCACGAAGCAGCGCCATCGGTGCCACCCCCTCCCGATCTGGCCGAGGGGGCCAGATGCGCCTCCGGCGGAGACGGATGCGCCTCGACCGGTCTCGGCGACGCCGGAGCTAGCACCGACGCTCTGCCACCCCTTCGCTCAGATCTCGTCGTTGCCCCAGTCGCCATGGCTTTCCCTGCCGCTGCCGTCCTTGCCGCCGCCCGGCTTTGCCGGCGGCTGCTCGGGCGGTGGCTAGGTGAAGGAGAGGAGGGAGTGGGGTGGCGTCGCCGCCTGTGTCGCCCTGGAGCGGAGCGACACGGGGGCCTACGTCCCCGATATTAAGAACACTTCTCCTTAGATTCAAATGTGCTAAAAAGATTGAAGTAAATGATTCAATGAGAAAAAGAAATCTAGGATGTTAAATGTTGCTTCTCTCAGATGGCACACATGCATGCACGAAAACAAACATCGCAAGAAACGAAGAATTGCACCACCAGAGCACGGACAGTTCGATCACGTTCTCTCCTCTCCTCCAACACAGCTAGCTCGCACTTTAGGTACGTTCTTTTGCTCGTCCTAATTAAATCTATATACCTATATAATTAAAAAAATACCTAAAGCTTCCGGGATAATCTTTGTCCGTCATCCCTTGCTGTTTTTTCCATGCGCGTATTTTCGTCTGAACTCTTTCTTCCCCGCGCACATTCAGGCCCACGTCCAAGTCGTGAAGAGTCCGCAAGGTTGAAAAAAATGTCCGATGATGCTTTTGATCTGTTCGTGGCTAACCCAAAACCTTCAAGTTTGAGGAAAGCGAACAAGTTCACATGGCCAAAACCTTCCAAATTTGAGAAACACGACCAAACAAAATCAAGCCAAAATTTCAAAACCATGACCAAACGAAATCAAGCCGCACGAGCTTTTCACAACAACGAGAACTTCATAGAAAATACCTAAAACTCAAACAACTCAACAAACACAAGAAAGCATAGCACCTTAGCGCATGCATACGCGGGGACGAGCGGGTGCGAGCACGGGATGGGCGGGTGCAGGCGACACACAGGGTTCGACGCATCCTTGTCAAACCTTCGCTCATTTGTAGGCTGGGTCGTCGCCTCTATCGTTGTTCGGGAGTCATCCGCTGTAGTATCCACAACCATGCCTCTTCTTCAGCAACTCCAACTGATGCCAAAGTGCTCAAGCCGCCATATCCGGCCACAAGAGCTCAAGGTCAGCTAAATCCAGAAGGTAGGAAGAGAGCGGGAGGGAGGAGAGCTCGAGGAGATCGCGGAATCCGAAAGCTAGAGGCGCCGCTGTCGGCATCATCTTCCTCCTCTTCCCTTGGTCGTTGTCGGCGTCGTCTTCCTCACCGGCTGCCCCACCATGTCCCTGCATGAGTCCGAGCCTCCGACGCTCCGGATTCGGCACACTCTCCTTCCTCCAGCCGCCGGATCTTGTGGCCACAAGTCCAAAGGCGCCAGATCCGGCGGCGAGTGGATGGATGAATCAGGGACGGCGAGCTGAGGGGAATGACGAGCGGTGATGAGGACGAGGGAACGATGCTCCTTTTCTGTTTTTTTCTTTTCTCTTTTCTTTTTTCTCTAACTGCACACGCGGACAATTATCGGGGGCCGCGAGCTAAGGGGAATGAGGAGCGGCAAGGAAACGGTGCTCCTTTTCTGTTTTTTCTTTTTTCTTTTCTCCAATGCTCATAAGGATAATTATAACGATTTGATGCGCTTTGTTTTTGAGTGGCGACGTAATGCATCAATCAATCAAATACCTTGTAGAATTTTAGATTGATTATCGATTGATACTTTATAGAATTTTTTTTGCATATTGTTTTGGGAATAATGATTTACACATTAGTACATTATTATCTTTTGCATGTTTACATGTATAAGAGTACATCTAATTGATTGAATCAAATGTTAATATGATATTTTATATGGTATTGTAGAGATAACATCATCTAACTAACTATCTAACTAACTAAATAAAGAGGTGATCATACAAAAAACCATAAAACCAACCAAACAAAATCTCTTTCAAACCATATCTCTCGTGCCAGAAACCAAACAAAATACCATATTAGCCACACTAGATCAATGCAAGCAACCAAACAGATGCATGTGTATCCCCTTAGCCATGTCAAACTTAGCTTGAATGAGAGATGGGCCAGACTAAGGAGATGCAAGCAACCAAATTCATGGGGAGGATGTGGTAGCTTTTGTTGATGCATGTCGATGCTTCTTCATTCAAGGATGTTCTGGCCAAGTACTACAACATGAACTTTTATCCCTCCTTACTTAAAGAAATAGATTTTTTCCAATCATCACACTTTTTTTCGTCCATCGCCTACATGGACTGTGTTGAATCTGTTAGACTTAATCTTGTTACATGTGTGTTAGTGTGTGCATGAGTTTGTTTGATCAAGAAAGTCCATGATCTGCATGTAGGTGCTTGCATGTAGGAAGCTATATAGGTGGATATTGGCTTGGAGTAGTGGCCGAGTCAAGTAGCTGGAGTAGTGGCATGGATAGTGGATCAGTTAGCTCTGTTGCATGTGTGTGTTAGTGCTCTGCATGCAAGGAGACATGGCCTGCATGCATAGAGACGTGATTAGTGGGTGATTAAGTCACAGAGTGACTGACCGAGTGGTGCGGCCAGACGTGGCTTAACCTGAGTGCGTGTGTGTGGTCTATTTAACCAATGTAATCAGCATTTGTTAAGTGTGCCAAAAGGTGAAATACTAGTACCTGTGTTGTGTGCGCTGGTGTGCAGCGCAGAAATTACTTGCGTACTGTTTATCTTCTTCCTCCGTCAGTGTATCTTTTTTTGTGTTTGTGTTCCATCGAGCGAGAAAGAGAGAGCCGTGTGTGTGATTTTGAGCTAGGCCAACAGAACCATCCAACGGTTTAACTCGCTTCGGTAAGGGCCCCCGGAAGTTAGAAGGAATTGCCCGTCTTGTCATCCACTTACCTGTTCGATCCGATCGTTCCCCATGCATGCACCTGCTCCTCCCTTGTCCCTTCTCTGGTTCTCCCTTCTCTCAGTCAGCGATGGGTGGGTATCGGCATCTGCGGGTCCTTTCCCTCGACCGCCTATATGTCGTCTACGCATGACATGATCGGAGTCCACGTATGATTTTAGAAAGGAGATCGTGCACTTTGCCACACGAGAGTTGAGAAAGAGCGAATATTCTAAGAAAATGAGTATATCAATATGCAATAGTGGTTTTTATCCATTCTAATTATCATTAAAATTTCTTATCAATACTTAGCCTAATAAATAATTTATCTATCTTTTGCCCGTAGCGAAGCATGGACATTTTGCTAGTCCATAAAAATTGATGTACCAGCATCAGCATGTACGGTGGTTTTTCCACCACTTATCATGGGGTGAGATGTGGAGTAGAGAGATTGAGGAGGAGCCCATCCACACACGGCTTGTGCTAGCAGTTCACTGGTGCCGGTCCTAGGCTAGGCGTGATGTGTTTGCCTTAAGATTATGGAGTACAACCTCCGTCCCAAAATAATTATATTTCTAGTATTCAAAATTTATCTCAAAATAATTATAGTACTAATTGTTCCATTAATCACCTTTTATTCAAATTTTTCTTATTTTACCCTCAATCACCATTTCACTCTCACATGTACATCATTTAATGAGGAATACCATAGTTTTTCTTCTCAAACCTTAATATATGTTAAACAACCTATAATTATAATTATTTTGGGACAAAGATAGTAATAGCTAAAGCAGGAGGAAAAAATTTAAGTTATAGCACGCGCACGGGAGAATACGATCTATTGGTCTATCGATATCGGCTGATCTCGTTACACCACATCGGCCTATTGGCCGATTGGTTCCTTAATCTTATACGGTCAATCTATCTATCTTATTAGTTACAGAATCAAACTAACTGACATGTCCTAAACCTGATTTATAGGACCTACACCAGAGCTAAACAGATCTCTCATGTCTTCGTGTGTGTGATGAAATTTCGCATCAACAAAAGTCAAGCAATATCATGGAATGCAAGGATAGCGTAAGTAGACTAGTGAAGAGAAAGCTGAGCAGAATTTCTCATCGATTTATAAAAATAGTGCATCGTGTCAATTTGGTTTTATAGGTTAGGTTATGTCCGCTCAGGAAGGTTTCCACAGAAAGACCTTGGTTCTGACAAACAGATCACAATTACAAGTACTTGAGAGTATAGCGATGAAATGAATAAAATATTTTAAATGACGTAAAGACGAATAAACGGATATTAATGATATTTATTTAAAACGGTATATTTGTAATGGGCATGGATCCAAGTAACCCGAAAAGGAAACAGCGCAGCAGCTAGCAAAGAAAAGCCCGCGTGGTGGGAGGGTCGGAGGATGGAGAGGGGCGCCGCCACCGCAGCCGCCGCCGGAGCGCTCTCCTGCACCTTCTGCTCCCCTTCCCCTTCCCCGTCACCGGCGCCCCATTGGCGGCCTCTCCTCGGCTTCCGCTCCCGCTCGCGCGGCCGGGGTTGGGGTTGGGGTTGGGGCTCGCGCGCGGTCGCCGGGGCACCGCGCCGCCTCCTGCTGCTTCCACCCGGCCGGCGCTTCAGGTAGCGAGCCCTCTCCCGTTCTTGTTCCCCTTTCCTCGTCCTTCTCTTTGTTTATTTTTCGGTGGGTGTATTCCTCGGTGCCCTGCGCCTGCACGCTCGCTGCTCGCAAGTTGTTCGACGAAAGGCCTGGAGTTTTAGGCGTTAGGGGATAGGTGGTGATGCCGTCAGCTTAGGAATTGGATTGTACTGGTGGTAGGACTGTAGAATCTTATTTATATGTATACCGTGAGTTTCGATTGCTGAGCCTGTTCAATCTCGTGCTAGTGAAATGTGGACTTTGGAGGTGGGCAGGTACAGGTAGTAACTTTGCTGTGGTTGGGGTTGGCTAGCATGTTTGATGATGAATCTTAGTTCAAAGTTAGGAGATGCTCAATCTAGATACTTAGTGCTTCTACCAGTCGATGAGCTAAAACTAGAATCTTGAATTAGCTTCAGAGATTTAAGGAGTATAAATTAGCTTGTCCCGATGTACAGCACTTGCATGGGTGAAAATTGCATGTGGCATGTTGCATTTTATTGGTTTAGTAAGTGTTAATTCAACATGCGCAAAATTTTGTAACGCCATATGACTTGCCCTCTCCTCTAATCACGCCGAGTAAGGATCTTTCTTGCCTAGGGCCAGTCTAACCTGTTGGCAAGCGAAGCCAATCAAAAGGGCAAGAGATAGTGTGAAACAGCTATATTTGACGTGTTCCCCATGCAAGGCTCTCTATCCCCTTATGGTCTTTCCCACTGGGCCACTGGTAACCGTTAGCCTTCAGGATTTCTTTTTTGTCTCTTACAGCTCACTAATCTCCTGTAGGATTTCACAATCTAAGGTCAAAGTATAAGACCAACTTATGATCCTATCCATTACTTAGATGTAATCAGTTTTTGAGTATGCAAATGTTGGCCTTGAACTCCTATAACGTTATGGTTTGTAAGTTGTAACTCACGTCAATAATAGTCCATTTTTTATTTGTACAACTGTAATTACTGTGAACTTGATTTACCATTTTAAACTTTTACATGTTTGTTAAGATTCTGTTATACCCTTGTAGCTACTGTGGTCAAAGCAAGCTTCTAGACATGAATAAAGGGCAGAACAGATGCTCGTTGGCAACCTTCAGCTCATTTGGACAGTCAGGGATCAGTTTGAACAATGAAGGTTTACTGAAAGACAAGCTCCTAATAGACTGTGGGGAAGATCAAGATTGTGTGATTGGTATGCACTTAATGGATTTTTTTTTTGTTTCTCCAGAACATTCAAGTTCCAAATTTCTATGTTCATTTTTCATATAAAACCTATACCACCTCCAGAAAGTAATTATTGCGTGCCAAATCCAGCTTAGTTACTGCTGTCCATTATTAAGGGTGCAGATATACTTTCTTAGAGAAACTCTGCAGAAATCTTGCCTGAAGCTAGGATTGCATTATATCTTTTCCTTACTGGAAAGATTAAACCATGTAAGCTCCACTATTTTTTATGGAGGCTGATTTGGAGCATTACATAATAATTATGCATAGAATATTGTAGACCGTCCAAAATCCAATGTCGTTTTTTTAATCTGTTACTCCATTACACATTACTCGATGGTGTTACTCTTTTTTCATGTTGGCATGCGTAAGTCCAAGTTTCCCTGGATATCCGATGCATGTTTCAGATGGGATAGTTGCCTTGGGAAAGTTTGATGCCCTCCACATTGGCCATCGGGAATTGGCAACGTATGCTTCTAAAGCAGGAACTCCCTTTCTTCTTTCTTTTGTGGGAATGGCTGAGGTTCTCGGTTGGGAGTATAGGTGAGTGTAAAAGAGGCTATTCATAACTTCCCTTGGTAATCATTAGCCCCAAATAACAGAGGGCCTTGCTTGTGGCAAATCATGACTGATTTCCTTTCATGCAGGCCTCCTATAGTTGCTCAGTGTGATCGGAAGCGAGTGCTCTCCTCTTGGGCTCCATGCTGTAAGAATGTGGTGCCTATTGAATATCAAGTTGAGTTTTCAAAAGTCAGGTACCTAACTCCGCAGCAATTTGTTGAGAGGTTATCAAGGGATCTTAAAATACAAGGTGTTGTAGCAGGTAGAAACATGTTATCTTCTCTTCCAGATGCACTATCTTACTGCATTGCCATAACCTTTTACAATATAGCTTTATTTGCTATTATGACAGGTGAAAACTACAGATTTGGCTACAAGGCATCTGGCGATGCAGCTGAGCTAGTGAAACTATGTGAAGAATTTGGTTTAAGTGCATTTATTGTACGGTCAGTCATGGACACAGCTAGATCTCATAATGGGGTTACAACCTCCATAAATTCAAGCGATAAAGGGCAGGTTTCTTCTAGTCGTGTTCGCCATGCTTTGGCTATGGGTGATATGGAATATGTTTCTGAATTACTAGGGAGGAAACACCGCCTTGTGCTAACAGTTAAGGAAAACCACCTTCAGGGAAGGAAAAGGATTGTACTGCCAAAATCTTGCATGTTGAACATGCCACCAGCTGATGGTTTGTATGAGAATTGTGACCTTGTTAATGGAGGCCATCTTGGACTGTGCAGGGTGATCATTACCTCAGAGACCATTGAAATTGAGGTGAAAGATGAGAGCAGTTTGTTACCAAATACTATTCAAGAAGACCAGCAATTAGGTATTGAATTTGGATAGTACAGCTCCATTCATGATTGATGGTAGGCCTTTGCATATCTTCATTATATCTGGCATCTTGCGGATTAGTTTGGGTTGATGCTACACAGTGCGGACTTTATCTGGAGGGAATATAGAGCAAGAAAAAAAAACTGAGAACTTTGTATTCAAGTGTGTATACCTCATCGTGATCTAGCCAAAGAGCATATTATAGAAGAAAAGAGATTTTGTGCAAGTTCACATTGCAATGCAACGAGAAGACATGGTAATCAGAGCGGATATTGCCTCTTTTTTTTTCCTGGGAATTGGCAACGATAGAACTGACTAGCAAAACTGAAGCACAAGAAAGAGACATACGAAGAAACTCGCCTCCCAAATCCCATCTACGTTTTTCCAGCTTATGACATTGAGATTTGTACAAATAGGTTTCATTTTATACAGAAAATTTCCATTGTTAGATAGTAGCTTGTTCCATCAACGGTTAATGAAATCTGTTGCTTGATCTGCGATTAGTATCTCTATCTGGGGAGTTCTCCGACACCGTTGAGTTTTAATCAATCGATCTAATAGTTTGATCAAACCGTTTTAACCAATCGATCTAATAGTTTGATCAAACCTATACATCCAATCACTGGTTTGTATTGGAGTTCTGAAAAGGCTGCTAGACTAGATAAAATTGTGTATCCTTAATCGTCTATTAAATCAATCAGCGCACAAAGGTCACGAGTATGCAAACAGCATATGATACACAATGAAAACCAAATCCCAGAGGAACAGTGTTCATACTTCAGAACATCATTAAAATTCAACGCCTTCATTGCTATGAATTAATCAGAAGGTCCAGCCAGATAAATAGAAATATGTACCTCCAGAGTAAAATAAATTAGAAAACCTAAAACTCATGGTCTTTGACAAAAAGGAAAAGAAAGAAAAAGGATATACAACAATGATACTCCGGTACACAAGTTGTGCTGTACAGATCTGAGCTTCCCAAGGGTAAAGCTTATTGCCACCTGACTAACCCAAACATGTCACAAAATGGAGGGGAGGCCCGCTTTGAGCGTAAGATGCACAAATAACAACAGATGCAAAGATCCTTTACGCCAGAGGCAGCTGAGATCATTGGCTTGTATTTCACTGAACTTCTGCAAATATGACTCGACAAAATAACTCCATCGTGACGCTGTTCTTGTTTTGATTTGTGCGCAATCAGGTGGTTTTTATTTGCTCATATTTTTCACCTATGCTTCCACCTTTCTGCTTCTGGAATTCAATGTAACGTAAAGTGCTTGCAAAGAAGGCCTCTGTCGATGGATCGGCTACACTGTTCTCACTTTGCTTCTCTGTCCTAATCAATTCAATCAAATCCTGGATTACAGTGTTTGTTATCTCTGGAATTCCTTTCTCGAAGAAGTACAAATACCTGGAAATGATAGAAGCATGTGGATTATAACAACAGCAATCATATGCACAGGAGAATATATCAGATCTAGGTCTTGAGATTACTTGTTCAAAATTTCGATAAATAGAGCGACAGATCCGCTACTTCCCCTTGTTACATTAGCCATCTGTTGAGCGGCATTTGCAATTCTTAAGGCACGCTTTAAACAAAGGAGGACCCTGGAGCAACAATCCAAAGAAGCACAAAACAGACACCTGTTAGTTTTCATAGATATATGAATAGAATTCAAGAGCAAGCAAGGTTGCAAGTTTGGTGTGTTTGCGCGCGCGTGGGCACCTGCTGCTGCTGCTGCTGTGTGTGACACAGCCACAGCTGTGTTTGTCTACCTTGTGATCTTTCAAAACAGTTTTGACTGGCCACAAAATTATAATAGACTTATTTCCTTATCATTAGGAGGTCCTGACATTTCATTTGCAAGAACAAACTAAAAGTTGAAAAATACGGATGGCATGACTACAAGTCCCAACAAATCAGTATGCTTAGAAGAAGAAGTTACCTTTCACCATCCATTATTCCATCTTGGTCGTCAGTCCAGAAAAGGTGTGAACATGCATAAACCGCTCGGCATTGGTCAGGCTTCTTTAGAAGTTTTGCTGAGTACTGCACATTATTCAACAGGATGTTAGCATGTGCATAGAAGAGACTGATTTGCGAAAAAAGAGAAAAAAACTGTTTCAATAAGGAAACAACAAAGTAATTGTTACCCCTGTTGTCTTGTGAGTCAGGGTATCTCTATTTTCAACCCCAAATATATTCATCCGTTGAAGGGTTCCAATTATAAGGTGAATTGCAGTGATTTGAGCCTTTGAATCCTGCATGTAGCATACAAACATTGTAGGTGGAAAATGGTATAGAGATATAAAATGAGCTATCGACCCTAGTGTTGAAATGCATAGTGCATAGCATTTATGATATGATCCTGGGGTATATCAAATAACTCAATTTAAGTAATGGGACGAAATGGATGTGCACAATGAAGGGCAACACAGGGATTATACCGTGATTTCTTCTTCATATAAAATGAATGCTTGAGTAAAGAACTCATAAGCAACTGGTTCCAAATCACAATCATTGGCAGCCTGTAATAAGAAAGATAGTTACATAATAGGAAGAGTTGTGGAAAGCATAAATCAATTGTTACAGCAATACCTCTGCACACTGGAGATATAATCTGAGAGCCAGTTCAGGAGAAGGAACACATGAGAGTGCTTCAATGGTCTGCAAATCAAAAAATGATGAGAATATTGATGAGGGAAAACAATATAAACCCATCCACAGGTTTATAGCCCACATCCTTATGCAAGCAAGCAAATCAAGACAGGGAGAGTTTGTGCTAGAGGAAGTTGGCATGAAACAGTTCACAATTATGTATTCAGCATACAATTATTAACCATATTATATCTTTTTCCAACAGTTTCAAGTTGACAATGTGTAAAAAATTGTGATGTTTTATCAGAGTTTTCAAGTGAAACTCTAAAACAATAGAAATTAGCCATGGGAAGGGGGTGGCGACCTGATGCAAGATCTGAAATATTTTCTTAGGCGTTGCAGGAACTTCCTCCCCTATTACATCACCATCTTGACCTTGTAATCTTCTGACCAACTGCAGGCAGGACAAATTCTCCACAGATTAGAAGCCTAAAACTAGAATAATTATTATACCAGAATTAAGTAGAGCACATTTCCAATATCTGGCTAACAGATGTCAGATAGTTACAAAGGCCAGGATTTTCCCATTGTCTAAAATTAGATGTCAGATAGTTACGGAAAAATTATTGGTTTATCAAAATGGCCACTATAAAGAATCTTGATCAACTATATAAAATATTTTTTTTGAGAAGCAATATCCATAATAGAAATATGAAATGAGAAGATTACTTAGTTTATTGTACTGTCCAAATGTAGTTGTAAGACAAACCTTGAGGGCAGAGAATACTAAGGATGGCACAGTGAAAGGTAGCCGCTTGGGACCTCCCTGAAGTATATGCTTCTGAACGGTACATAATATCTGAAAGATCAACAAGTATTTGCTATTAGCATTTTCAAAGTGGTCAAGTGTTCAGACATTCAACCTGACAACAGTAAGTTCTGTCCAGTTAAAGAAACATAAATACACAAGGAGGAATCTTCCCATCGGGCGCCCGATGCCCCCAAAAAAAATCGGTCGGTCAAATGTTTCAGTTGACCAATGAGTGAAACATCAAGTTATACATGGTGAAACAAAAAACCAGCAACTGAAACATTTAAAATTTTATGAAATATGGTGAAGATACACGTTGAAACATGTTGCTATCACATATGAAACAACTAGTGTTAACGGATTGAAACATATGTTTTTCTTTCATCAAAATATAATCATGCGATATCTTGTTGTAAAGATTTAATTACAACGAATACAACGGTGTGATCGGATCGTAGATTGGATAATTAGTTTAGGAGAAAAATCGTTTTGAAGCTTGCTAAAATGCATGCATGCATGCATGGATGAGGTGGAGAGAGAGGAGAGAGAGTAGTGGCAGGTAGTTTCAAGAATTTTGTGAAACACGTTGAAGACACACATTGAAACATATCACTATCACGTATGAAACAAAGTGTTAACGGATTGAAACATATAATTATTTTTTATCAGAATATAATCATATGATATCTTGTTGTAAAGATTTAATTACAACGAATACAACGGTGTAATTATATTAAGAATTGGATTAATAATTTAGAAGAAAAACTAATTTAAAGATCCGTCCCTTCGTTTCTATTCTTCCTCTCCTTATCTCCTCTTTCCTATACTCTCTCTCTTCTTTTCTTTTTGCGGTTTGCATGGTTGCTGGCATGCATGCATGCATGCTCAGGCAAGGGGGCCGATATTTTTTTCCTCCCTCCGGGCTACCGAGAAGGAGCATTTTCGGTTAATGTCTGGTGGATAGATAATGGCTGCTACTTATCAATTTTGCAACGAGCATGAACATGATATTGCCTTTTTACTTAGGTTCTAAAGATATGACCTAATGAAATAACCCCTCGCTGTCTCCCTTAACCTTTTTATTGGGGCCAAACACTTGCTTCATATTCTGTCAGCACGTTGCTATCACTGGATACCAACAGCATAGATGTGGAACATGGACATAAAAATATTCCTAACAGTGAGTATGTAACCACCGTGAAATGAAGTTACTAAAATGTGAAAACATAATGAGCACAAAATAACTCTGCATCCTTTCATCATCAACTTCAGTAGAATAAGTGTACCTTCAGCATCTCTTCATGGTCATCATTGTGTAACATGTGAATAAGACGCGCCACAGAATTCTGTTCCTCCTTAAAATCCTCATCATCAAGCTAAGCAATATAACAGGCAAACTTGATAAGAAAATAGAATATTATGTGCACTGATTCAGATGAACAGCAGCAGAAAGAATATGACAAGCCAAAGAAAATTGTAGAATGAAGTATATTACCTCGTCATCTTGAGCCCCATCCATATCTTTTATAAGCCCTTTAATTAAATCAAACAGAGCTTCAATCTGCAAAAAATGATGTTCAGAATTACATCGTGATTCCCATAGTAGTTGACAAGACAGTAAGCAAAAATATGATGTCAAAAGGTTACCTTGTCAGAAGTAGATATGCAAGTCGTGTTCTTCATTATGCTTTGAATTATTACAAGAGCCATAACTTTGGTTGTAGAATTATCAAGGTAATCCATAACCCGAGGATAGTTTGAGAGCTCTAATGCAGTAACAATATTGCTATATTTCTCCAGGGGGGCACTGAGAAGTGCAACAATTTGCTTTGTTGCCCTGCTATCTTCAAGTTTCGCATTCCCTGAAAGTTTCTTGACGCATGCACCCTGTCCAACATTAAACTTGACATGAGCTAGAAAGCACAATATATTCTGACATAAGAGACATATATAGACCAAGGGAGTGGCTGTGGCGCATAGTGCACAAAGACTTCTAGTCAGACATTCTAATATATTTTAGTTCATAGCTTTTCATTTCTCTACTCTTCACCACTTCCACTCAAGGATTATTTGTAGATTGTGGAGAAAGTATATGTAAAGTACAGAAAATACATGCACATATACTATAGAGTTAGGAGTTTTTTTCCTATATAAGAAGGCTTACCAACACTTGATCAACATAATCAAGCCGATCCGGATGCACACGGAGAGTAAATGTCAAAAGTGATACATATAAAGTTACTGCACCAACAACTGGCATGTCAACTTGGGCCTCTATCACCTGTCAAAAGAACATAGATCACTTGTTTCAGTTTTGACAGTAATACCATAATACAGCACACAACAACTGTATAATTTGAGCAAGAAGCAAGAGAAAAAAAAGACAAGTTATACTCTAAGGATCCTTTCCACCTCATAAGTCTTCACAGACTACATTGTCGTTTTAGATAATGACAACTCATAGTATTGCAAGAAAATACGAATTAAGAAAGAATGCCATAAAAATGGTGGAATAAGTTTTACCTTTCCAATAGCATTGCTGAACTTTGCAAAAGCTTCAACTTGCAGGAATTCTGGCAATACCTGCACAATTCATAATTGTCAAAAGTATACGCAAATTTTACCATGATGAAGTGGTTTAGTGAATGCTTACTTCAGGACTTGCAGCAGCATAGCTTGACAACCTGTCCATGAGTTGAGACAGCACAGTTTTGATATCAACATTTGGCTGCCACAAAATACCAAGAAGTGAGTAACACTAGCAGTGAAAATTGGACAGAAATTACATCCTGATTCTTAACATATCAAAATGTACACTGAGTTGTATTTATTTATTCTACAGTTGTGATTTTTTATGTTAAATGCAGCTTGAACTTACAGATCATGACAGAAAGAAATGTACTACATCTACATGATAAAGCCTTTTGCAAAATTATGTGTCAAGTTCACAAATCACATTTTACGACGAAGTAGCAATAAATAACTGATATGGTAGAGCATCATATGAAAAGCTACTAGCATACGCAGATTAAAAGTGAATCTGGACTCACTTGAGTTGATTCCCTGATTGAATTGTGTTTTGAGACAGAGGGAGTATATGTAAATATGCACTCTGTTGAGTGATGAATCACCAGGAGAACCACTACTTTTTGCTTAAATTAATAGAATATCAGGCAGGGCAAATCTAATTGATCAAGGACATAAGGATGACTTGGTAGTTAACTCATTTAGCTGAGACAATCAACTAAATATGTCACATTATAATCATCCATGCCGTGGTTTAATTTCTAACAGGCAATGATAGGCAGAGAACAGCATAACTGTGTGAATCAAGTTAAAATAACACAAACGTGCCAACCTGTAGTTGCGGAAATGCGCTCAACAATGTTTCCAATGTCTGTAAATGGTATTCGTCTGGAAAGACTTGTATTATGCAGTCCATCAGGTAGAACTGTGCAAGTTCATCCTTGCAATTAACCACCTGCCAATATATTTCTTCTTCAGTTTCCAGTAGAATCATGGATCACTTTATAATTTATCAACAAATCTAATTGCAGACCTGTTCTAATATCCTTGGAAGGACAGTTTCTTTGTACATGTCAAGGTCAACACCCTCAATCTGGCTTAGAACATGAAGGTTTTTGCCTACCTAGAAAAAAGAAATAAAAGAAGTCATTGAAATGACACCAAAGAACATATAGTCTAGGGAGTACATGTAAATGACGATTACCAAATCACGCAGTTCATTTCTTTCTTTACCCCGCTTCTCCTTCTCTCGAACAGGGCCCTGCAAACCATAATCATCAAGATCGGTTTAAGTCTTTTATCTGGTTAGATTATCCTGAACTTCCTAGAAATGACATATGTGATAAAAGCTCATACTCATGAACAGCATGCAGTGTATGAATGCACAGAAACCTAATGTGGTAAATGCATGGTAGCGAAAAGCATTGCAGCACTTGTACTTAGACTTCAGACAAGGAAAGAAAAGCTTCAAGTTGCAAGCTGAATCAAACCTGATGTTGCATTCGGACCCAGAGTTTGTTCATTTCTATGAAATTCTGAAGAACAAATTCAACTGCGTCATTAATGCTGTCAGCATCCCTGTGTGATGAAAGTTGCAACAGTAAGGTATAAAGAAACAATCAGGTAAAAGAGAACAACATGAATATGAAGTAGCATATACTTTCAGGACAATGCACTTTTGTTCTTTGCATGTCCTAATCCCATATATAATAAAATGAATTTAACTTCACGTTGCCTCTAGTGTACCGATACACGATTGAGCAGCGCTACTGACAATAGTTAAGACTTCGAATATACAATTAGTCCTAAGTAGGGATGGGTAAATTCTATGAGACAGATAGAGCAGGGATGACAACCAAATGAATTAATGCACAGGAAGTCACAGAGTCCAAATTGCTACAGCACAGCATGCACAATTCAAAATGAAGAGTAAGGGAACTACATACTTAACATTAATCTGTCTACTAGTTCCCTGTTTACTCTTCATTTTTGTATTGTTCATGCAATGTTGTGTCCATTCGGATTCTTTTATTACAGCCTGTTCAAAAGGTACAATATGAATGCCAAATTAATGTTGTAGAATAAGGAAACATTTTACATCATATGAAACATTAGTTCATTTTATCTTTAGTGATCGACCTCGAGCATAACTAACTGAACATTGAAACAGCATGCCATGGAGTGCATTACCCTTCATACTCAGAACCAATATCTGGCAGTTTGTCTCGGCTTATCTGAGAGAGGTAGCTTCTTAGGAAAAGTCCACGAAGAGGATGTTGGATGCCTCGACACATTTCGACAAGGTCTTTAAGAACATCTTTCGCAGGAGCCTCTTTTGATTTAATGTACACAGATCCTACTGTGCAGAGGAGATAGCTAGGACATGAACAACATCAAATCAGGTAAAATACCATAACAGTTCTTCACCAATTTCATCTGATTCTAAATATCACAACCTAGTGCGCATGCAAGCATGATTAACTGTTGGCCTGACATTCATATGTGACAAGTGTAGTCAAGTTGGTTACAGTAAAATCACCAGGGATCAGTGTTCTAAAAGTCAGTGCTAGGCGCCACCTAGGCACTGGATAATCACTGAAAGTAGGCATTAGATGGTGCATTAGGTGGCTAACCTACCATGGGTGGTGTTAATTCAGTGTTATATTCATTGTCTAACTTTTAAGTAATATGCTTACTAATTTCTTGGGTTTAACTAGTTGGTTTGACCTAGGAGCCAGCCCTTCCAACTCTCTAGTGCCTTCTTGAACCATGTTGGCAATTGAATGATATGGCTTATTGATGTCTACTGGTATGAGCATTGGTAGTCAAGCAATAAGACTAATTCAGTTCAGTTGCACCAAGTAAATATACAGTTGTTCAAACTTCAAACTAGTCTTTTCAACAGAGGCAGCTAAAGTTACCCGAAAGTTAAACTATCAAAGTACCAAGTTCTGCCATTGATCTAGTAGCTACAAGTTATTACTAGATCGTATCAAGTTGTAATGATCTGCAGGACTGCAATACCACGACAAAAAGACAGCTCCATAAACCTCACAGAGCAAGTAACAAAAAGCTTAACATTACATAATTAAACAGAGATAGGAACTGTTTATGCATTAGTCTTACAGTCTGGGCAGTACGTTGCCAGCATGCTGCACAAGCTCATACAAATCAACAACGGAGCAGCTGCCACGCCGGGTCTCCTCCCTGAAGAACATCTCCAGCTTCCGCATCTCATCAAACGCCCTCATATCTGCAGCCCAATTAATAAACCCCCATCAAATCCCAGCTGAAACCACAACCAAAATTGGGCGCACTGAAGAGTCCTGAACATGAAAACACTCACATAGATCGTAGTACTTGTGCGGGGAGAGCCGCGAGGTGCGCAGCTCGGAGAGCATCTGCGCCGAGTACTTGAGCGCATCCTTGAGGTTGTTCGAATCCTGCGCACGAATTGCCGATCGGGGCAGATGATAAGCGAGCGGGCAGTCACAGACAGTGGGGAGCTAGGGTTTGGCGGGTCTTACGAGGGCGCGGTGCATGTAGAAGGCGTTCTGCTGGACGCCGGCGATGCCCTCGGCGAGCCACCGCTCCTCGTCGTCGGCGCCGCCGTCCGGCAGCATCCTGACCGCCGCCGTGGCCGCCGTCTTCGCTGGCTGCGGGGGGTGGATCTGGTCGGCCTCGTCGGCGATGGCTCCTCGGCCTCGGGTGGCTCGGGATGGGTTGGATCTCGCCTCTCGCGCGTGGGCTGTCCCCTCTCGGGTTTGGATCGGTGCGAGTGTTTGTGTTCTTCGAGTGGTTTTTTATGATCGGTTTTTTCTTCTTTTTTCTGTTTTCCGAAGTGGTTGATGATTCGATCTGGATCAGATGCGTTGACGGCCGAACTGGGGTCTGGAGAGGGCTGACTTGTCGGTAAAAACTATTTTACTATCTACAAGTGCTTTTAAAAATAGGGTTAATTTGATCCATGCCATTACAAATATGGCATATTAGAAAAATGTCATTACAATTCACGAAATTGGTTGGATGCCACTGAAAATTTTTAAAATTGGAACCATGCCACTCCCGTCACTATTTCCGTCCTCCTCACTCACGTCGCCATCCTCACCGTCACGTGCGCGGGCGGGAAGAAGGCGAGACGGCACCAGCGAGCGGCAAGAGGACGGGAAGAAGGCGAGGTGGCGCCGGCAAGTGGCGAGGACGAGGCGGCGCGAGCGAACGGTGAGAGGACGAGGCGGCGCCGACAAGCAGCGAGAGGACAGGCCGCTCTCCACTCCGCACTTCCCTCCAACCCTCCGCTTTTGCGTCCTCTTCTTCTTTCTTCTTCTTCGTCTTCTTCGTCTTCTTGGGTTCTTGGCGTTGCGGCTCGCGGGCAGCATGGATGAGGCTGGCCGTCGCCGGCATGGCCAGACCACGCCGCTGCATGTCGCGGCCGCGCTTCTTGCCGCGCCGGCGGGGCTGCTCAGGCAGGCCTGCGCGAGGGCGGCGGCGGCGGCGGGTACGGGTGGGGGTGGTGGTGGTGCGGGCGGTGCCGCGGCGGCGGGGGTGCACCCGCTGCAGTGCCGCGCGCTCGAGCTCTGCTTCTCCGTCACGCTGGATAGGCTTCCGGCTGCGGCGGCGGCGGCGGCCGCGGCGGCGCATGGGGCGGGGGCGGCGCCGCCCGTGTCGAACGCGCTCGTTGCGGCGCTCAAGAGAGCGCAGGCGCAGCAGCGGCGAGGGTGCCCCGAGGCGGCGCAGCAGCCGCTCCTCGCTGTGAAGGTGGAGCTTGAGCAGCTCGTGCTGTCCATCCTCAATGACCCCTCCGTCAGCCGCGTCATACGGGAGGCGTCCTTCTCCTCCGCCGCCGTCAAGTCCATCATCGAGCAGTCGCTCTCCACCCCCTCGCCGTCCCCCTCCGCCGCCGCCGTTGCCGCCGCGGCCTCCACTTCGACGGCCACGCCCGGCCCGTTCTCCCCATCGCCATCCCCTCTCCTGCACGCAGGCACGGCCAATGCCTACATCAACCCTCGCCGCTGCTCATCGGCGCCGCCTCGTCCTCTCGCCGTTCGCTGGCGCCGCCTCGTCCTCGCCACTTGCCGGCGCCACCTCGCCTTCTTCCCGCCCGTGCACGTGACGGTGAGGATGGCGACGTGAGTGAGGAGGACGGAAATAGTGACGGGAGTGGCATGGTTCCAATTTTAAAAATTTTCAGTGGCATCCAACCAATTTCGTGAATTGTAATGACATTTTTCTAATATGCCATATTTGTAATGGCATGGATCAAATTAACCCTTAAAAATACGGACTACTCCATCTGAAAACCTGCCCTAGTTTCTTTTTAAAAAAAAAACTTTTAGCTATAGCCTATAGTATAGTTCTAGTATATTTAGGCTCGGTACTTTTTCTTGTTTAGTAGTTTTCGGTTAACATGCTATTTAAACTTGTGTATTTTTTAAAGAAAATTACATAGATTTTTAAAAAAACAAAAACAAATAAACATATTTCTTAAGTTTATATTAATAATTAATACTGTGTCAATGAATTGTTTCGTTTTACGTGTAAGTGAAAAGCTAACGGTTACCGATCACTGGAAGTAAACCTAACGATAGAACTATAATATAACTATATTTTTATTTTTAAATAATATTAAAAACACAAGTAAATTTTATATAGCTTGTATATAGACAAGTTACTTCATATAAAAGTTATTGTATCGCTCGCGCACCAGCCATGCAGTCACGTCCGTGCTTTTTTGTGTCGCTTGTTTTCATGCTTGGCTGATCTAGCCCAATATCTGTCATGAAGTTACACAACACACAAGATACCAACCGATCGGGATGTACCGCTCCCAATCAGGCAATGTATCCACCAGAAAAACTGTTGCTTCACATCCACCCTCTCACATCTAAGGACATGAACGTAACATACACACGTACAACATACAACATCGTTGGGACAAAATGCAATACACATTTTGAGGGATTATCCTATGGATGGTTCCGTGATGGTATAATAAGAACTAATGCAAAAAATGATATTTTTTTAGCTAAGTTTGGCTGGTTGGAATAAGAGATTTGACTAAAATTCGATATAAATTTACACAAAATCTTAGCAAAACCCTTTGTCTCAAATATAAAAGCAGCGGCGGTAGATACAATCAAGATAAGCACAAAAGAAAAGGCAGGAAAGTTTCTTGACAACTATCAGGGTTATGGATAAGACGTACCTCCTATTCTTGGGGTCATGGAGTATATAGATACGATATAACCTTAATATATGGGAAGGTTACCTTAACATTATAAGATTTGACTAACAAGCAGAGAGGTTGTATCCCAAATAGAAGGGGTTAGAGTTCTATTCAGGGATGATACAATCTCTATGATCTTGTAGGCTAAAAGTACTCTCCGAGTTTTACTTGGAGAATAAGACAGTTTGAGGTATAAATACAAAGCTCCCCAGGGGATACGGGATCATCGGATCATAGTGCCAGTCACCCCGTAGCAAAGGCAATCCGGAGGACTTGAAGACAACTCACCGCTTGGATCTCGTCGAGTTGTTCTCGGCGGGGATCTTGTCGGTACTCAATACTTTCTGTTGTTCTCTATTGTACTCTCTGCGACTTCTATCATAATCCCATATAAATTGGAGTAGAGTTATTACCTTCCAAGGGACTTGAACCCGTATAATCTTTGTCTTTGTGTGTGCTTGAACTTGTTTCGTGTAAACCCTTGTACCAACGACCCTATACTCTTCAAATACCGTAGTCGCAGTCTACACCGTCGACAACAACCACCAAAGAACAACCAGACAATCAGCTCGAGTGATAATCCATAGTCTGTAGAGAAGAGTAAGATCAAGCTTTTGTAAGCACTCCAACAACAAAATTAAGAACCAGAACAAAAGTTAAACACAATGATAAGCCATAAAATTCAGAAAAAAAAAACCACAACGTTTCTAAATAAAATAGGTCTTCCATTGTTGAAGACACGGAACTACCTTTTTTTCATCCTATCTAGTACTTTCATAGTAACTGTTGCAACGAACTCATAAAAAAATCACCATATTTAACAGAATTATATGGACTTCTTACCGTCCGTACCTATTTGCCATCAACTCTGGACCTCATGAAGGCCTCCAACAACACTAGACAGAAGTGTGCTGACCTTAATGAGCCTTGCATTTTGCGATTGCAACCATCGAATCTGCCCTGACTTGAGCTGATTTAGCAATCTCCGATGAGATCTCCTTAAGCATTGCATTTACCGTGGCTTTCATCTCCAGTTTGAATTCTGCACGAGCCTTGTCATAGTTCTTCTTGTGGTTATTCTCAAGTGACTTCATCTTGTAGTGAAGAGCCAGGTGGAGACTCATGCTAGTCAGTCCAAGAAGCAACATATGCTTCTTCCTGTTTCAAAAGTTAAGTCACATGAACTATCTATGACTAAAATTTAAAAGAAAGAAGGGGGAAAGAGTTACGGACTTGCATAGGCGACATGTCCTGGAACTTTGTCTTCCAACCTTTGAAGGTTGTTGGAAGCACCAAAGCAGCGTCGTGCATTTAACAGAACATAATGTGCATAAACAGACCTTTGTGGAAAAATAAAGCATGTAGAGCTTTTCTTTTACCTTGATCATCCTCATTTTTCAAAGGGGCCCGTAAAGAAGGCCCTTTGAGATGCCCTTGGCGCAGAAGCAGAGAACCTACGAAATTCAACCCCAAGAGCCTACCACGGTAGAAAATAAAAGCATTTTAGATGTATGCGGGATGCGCGGCCCTTAGCTTGAAGAGGCAGAGAAAGAAGAGACAATTACCCTTTCATTGGTGATATCGAAGTTCATGTTTCTAGTGAGCGTGTTCCTAACAAAGGAGTCATTGGCCTAAAAACACAGCAGTTAGAAGAGTGTTAGGAGAAGAGAAGACAAAACGACGACATACAACACCCCTAGAGAGTTCAAAAGCAACAATGTGTTACCAGAGCCATCAACAACAGCTTCTCTGAGTTGGTACAGACGTTCTTTTGCTTCACGAGCGAATGATAGGAAATCTCCTTGTGCATGGAATTTATTGTTGCCTGCATCTCAAGCTCGAATTCTGCATGAAGCTTGTCCTTGTCAGTCTCCTGCTTGTGGTGGATCTCAACTGTCCTCATCTTGTAATGAAGAGTATTAAATATTTGTTCCAAATTTTAGGCCTATAATATATCCGGATTAGTTTACTAGAAGGACTCTATGTCTTTTCCTATTAGTTGTCTTTCCTTTTATCTTATATATATACTCTTATAAGCCGTACTATATATTCTGGTAAGCCATACGAAAGGAAAGGGGTGATATTCCCATTATTGCATGCATACATTTGTAATCAACTCTTCAATGATGATCATTCTCTGTTTACATCCGTGGTTTTTCTCGTAAGGTTTTTTCATGTAAAATTTGTGTCTTCTTTGTGCATATATTTTTATAACAAAGGGCGAGGTGGAGCGTCACGCTAGTGATACCAAACAACAATACATACTTCTTACTGTTCCAAAAAATCCAGACACATTAACTATCTATAGGACTAATAAAATTCAAAAGGGAGATGGGGGAAGAGTTGCGTGAAAGCTTAGGATAGGTTAACGCAATAATAATTAGATTGATTAACTTTGCCGAGTACATATAGACACAACCATACCTTATCTACTCAACCAATTTATATAAAAATAGAATGGGTGGATCTAAACTAGAGATAAGACTCTTTGCATAATAAGAAATAACATGCCTAAACATATCATGCTAACATTGTGGCCTTACATAGGAGACATATCTTAACTAATGAGTGAAACCCAACAAGCAACTAGAATGTGCCACATCATCCAATTAATATTAGCCATTGGATTCAAACTTAAGTAGCAATAAAAAAACATAGGGTGTTCTAACTCTAGCAGGCCACACAAGAACCTTTTGCTTGAGATGGTACAAAGGTATTGCAATTTATAAATAGAGATGTAATCAGTTACTCTAATCTGTATATAAGAAGACAAAGTGATCCTAGGTGAACACATGGAGCTCGATCCAAAGAAAGGAGATGTAATTGTATTTTTCCACTTAGTATATAGTAAATTGTATAATTTACAAATTGATCATTTGCCTACTTATGTTACAAATACGCCTTCAAATTTAGATAATTGGTAAAATATATAAACACAGTACTCTATATTCTATAGATTAAGTTGAACATGAGTATTCCTGACCCTAAAAGTTTTAATTGTGTCTATACAAAATTTATGTTCATGTGATTAATTTAATTCATATCAACTAATTAGGCACACACTAGAGATATAAATTTAAAGCAGACAACTTTCGTAAAACTTATTATAATAAATTATCGTTTTGTAAAATTTGTATATTAATAAAAATGGTTGGTAGGACAATGTATAATATAAGAAATTTGTTTTGATGACATGCACATAGTAAAATTCTATAATTTATGCTTTTATGATAAATTTTACAAGTTAGCAAAATAATAGTACCTAGACTTACTGCCAAATACATTCTTTGAACATCTATTCAAGTATGCAAAAGAAAAGTAAATTTGCTAAAATCAGCAACAAAAATGGTGTTTATGGTTACAATCATTAGAAGAAAAATGGTCCACACATTTCAAATTAAGCCTATTTAATAGAGAGGGAAGTATAGTCACGTAAACACTGTAGTAAAATTATTCATAAAATAATTATATGTTTCATACGTTTTGGACAACAAATTATGTAATTTCATATTATCATTAATATATTTTTATTACACACCTACACAACATGATGATGGTTAGAGTCGCTCAAATTTAACAAAATTATTGTAAATTATTTATTGTCATGGTAATGCTTATTTATTATAGATCAATATAAAACAATTTGTGTTATATCTAGACTTCCTGCCAAACACATTCTCTTAACATCTATTTATGTATGCAAAAGAAAATTAAATTTGCTAAAAGTAGCAATGAAAATGGTGTTTATGGTTGCACTCACTATTTTGTTCAGATTAAAGATGATCTGCAGAATTCAAATTACAAATCTATTTACACTATTACTATAAAACATTTAAAAATTTAGCAAGAGGGGGAGACAATGGACACAACAATGTATGGTAAATTATTTGTTGTTATGATAATATTTTTGGAAAGTATGGTTCAAAAATTAACATCATTAATTACACAAATTTAAGCTAATCATTATAAATAATAACATGTAAAAGTATTTAATAAAGAGGGAGGTTATAGTCACGTATACACCGTAGTAAAATTATTTCATGCATGTTTTTATCCATTTTGAACAAAAAATTATATAATTTTTGATTATCATTGATATATTTTCTTACACATCATTCATAACATGATGACTATAGTCACGCGAATTTGGGACTTAATGCACTAGTTTCGAATAGAAAATTCAATTTACAGAACATGTCACATGTTTTCGGAAAAAAATTCTTAGGGGAATGCCGCACGACATAGCCCGTGCAACACCGCTCAGAATAGTAACACGCGTTTAATCTCCTGCTGCTGCAGGCCGAGCCCTCTTTGGTGTCGAGCCAAGCCCATCTCTTGATTGGAGTCAAGCAGTCCAGAGTACATCCTGCGTATGACCGATATGTAGTTAATTAGCTTGTATTAGTCCTGAAGTTTTCGGGTTTTCTATGCAAGGGTGGTATTTTGGCTCTCTTTTTGTTTCTACAATATAGACCAAATGATTTTACATGATGTATAAATATGATTTGTGAACCTGCCAACCTGGTGTCAACACCAATTGTGTTTTTAAGTTGTCAATGAACACATTGTAATTTCTACTTGTCAGGTTGGATATAGTACTAGAATTGGTTGTGTGTTGCAAACTTTTAGGACTTCATGTGGTCAATATTTCTGTATAGCTCAACACCTGTACAATTAAAAATTATCAGAGCATGGCTACTCCTTAAATGTTCCGTGATTTGCCATGTCATCAAAATGTAATTTCTGAGCACCCGAGGCATCTTGATAAAGTCTATGTAAAGGACTTGTATATTACACTAGAAAAATCTCCACGTATATTATCATCAACGGTTGCATCAAAATAGCTCTATTGAAAAATAAAATTATTCAGGCTTCATGGGTAACCGGTAGATATGGCTCGGTGGCATTGTCAACGAGCTGACGGAGGTGTGTGTAGGAGACCAGACATCGACTTGGCCCCCCAAAGTTGGGCTCAGGCTGCAGCGTGCAGGATATTGGACACATGCCATTATTATGCCATTATTAATTATTCTATGCGGTGTTGCATAGGCTGTGACGTGTGGCACTGTCGTAGAGAATTTTTTCCACTGTTTTTTCTTTTATCTATTAGAAAAATGGCCCATATGTTACAACGGGAAAAACTAATTATTTAGAATTATGCTGCATGTCATATGTAAGTATTTTGATGTTTATGGATTGTGACATTGACTTGTGTGGCAAGCTATTGCGTCGCGCTCACTTCACCCAATCGTAAAAATTGTTTCGCATTAATAAATAACGGGTCATTGAAGCGGAATATGACTTGTCCCTTGAAAAGCAAAAACATAATCAAGTGTGCACCTAGATGTTTATGTAGTGGCCTTTGAAAAAACCAAGTCGCATTTTCTGATCTATTTTCCACTTTGATAAGGATTGCATTGCAGCCGATTACATATATAAACCACACAAAAATATACCCCAAATAGAAAATCATTATGATTGGGCCCTATATCAAACATATGACATAATTAAAAAATAACTAAGGGTGTGTTCCTTACCACCTCTTCCTAATTTCTATTCTCTTGTTTCCGCGTGCACACATTCCAAACTGCTAAAGAGTGTATTTTTATTAAAAAATTCTATAGAAAAGTTAATTTAGAAAATCATAATCAATTTTCAAGTTTATTTTAGCCAATTCTTAATTAATTATGTGCTAATGGATCACTCCGTTTTGTGTTAATCAATAATTACTTTGATCTATTTGGTCGTGCTTAAAAAGTAAGGTATGTTACATATATATACTGTTAGATTGTTTCAGAATTTTTATGAATTTGGAAGGATAGGTGTCTTCAACTTGGTGGTACTTGGCAAAGGAATACTATCAAATGAAATTTTAGCCTAATTACTTCAGTTTTACCGATTTAAGCATGGGTAGTTAAAAAAGATAATGAATATAGATATAAACTTGTTTGGTATTTTAAACAGATTAAAAATTTGTTCAACAGGAAGCCACTGTTGCGCTCGAGTCTGGCTAACCATGGTCTCACTAGCCACACGCTGAGAAACTGGTCGAACGGGAGACAGGCCGACTATTCTCAATTAATGTTGTAACGGATGCAACTATTCTCAATTAATGTTGTAATAAAGTCGGAATACAGGTTACATGCTTAAACTATAGCACAACTAACTATCATTCGAAATAGTTTTGCACCAAAATACCATAGTGCGGAGACAAATCATTGGCTGATTGGGGAACCTAGTGTTGAATAGAGCATATGTATATGCACGATAGCTTATTTGGATTACTCCCTTTAGGCCCACAGATCGAGTAGAAAAATATTGTTGGGCTCGATAATTAAGAGTTTTAGGCTGTTCAGCATCCTGCTGTGAACTCATTCCACCGCAAAAAAAACGAAACGACTCATTAGCACATAATTAATTAAGTATTTACTATTTTTTTTAAAAAATAGATTAATATGATTTTTTAAAGTAACTTTCGTATAGAAACTTTTTGCAAAAACATACCGTTTAGTAGTTTAAAATACGTGCGCGTGAAACACTAGGGAGAGGAGATGAGAAGACATGCTGCCGAACACATCCTTAATCGGGTAAGTAACCGCTAATCAATTGATTAATCGGACTAATCAGCCATTCTGGCGTTTATGCACCAAAACCTGTCCCGAACTGCACGTTAGTATCGTTTTGTCGGACGAAAAAAATGAGATGTCGAAACAGAAACAGACGGCTTACGGCAGAACGATACAAATGTTTATCTTTACTAGCAAATTTCAGGTTAAAGCAATTTTAATTATGCATATGTCCCACGAATAAATAATTGAACTTAACAATTTCTCAACTATAGTAATGCAAGGAGCCAAAGGAGAAATTATGAGTACAAGTAGAGCAGAAGGCTACCAAATCGATCAAGATTTCTGTTACAAGATTAAAACTTCTATTGCAACGTAAGACAGATGTTTAGATATGAGTTATTTAATGCCTGTGTTGCAATAAATTTTTTTACAGGTCATAGCCAGGTTTATAACCATAACGAGTTTATTTGTCTTAGTCATATAATACTATTAGGGCCAACTTTCGCTTTCAATTCACCCTTCTCTTTACCTCTAGCTATATATATAAGTAAAGCAATGTCTTATGAAAATATAAGCTTTCCCTATATAACTAGCGGCTATTATTAGGTATTAACTAATATCAAGCAAAGCAAAATTTTGTAACCAACATGATTGTATCCATCACTGATAAGACATGCCATAAGTAAATTTTGGAACATCTCCATTAGAGATTTTGAGGGCCAAATTAACCCACAGAAATTGGATTGTTCTCCGTGCAACGACATATAATCTGATAGTATATTCTTTAAATCTCATCCTTGTGATTAATAACAAGCTAGATCAATTAATTACAACTGATGCATGTGCCTGCGTGAGGCTCTCATTGCCCATAGCCGCGCGGGCACGACACGCCTCACCGTAGTCTACACGGTCTCGCTGGATGCGAACACCCGAGACGAGGAACCCCAACAGTCACCGTCTTAGGCGATGAGGCCCAATAGTAGGTGGTGCGGCAATTCTCTCATTGCTAGAACCAAAACACCACTGCCTCCACCGCCCGCTCCGTCAAAACGCTCAAACAGGCCATGTGCTGCTGTTGTTCCCTCCACAGCGCGGCAAACAGAGCAGCACAGACCCGCGGATCGGTCGCGCTGCCTCAGCCGCCCTGTCGGCTCCCGCCGATGGCGCCGAGGAAAATCAGTTGCGGAGCCTGACACCCGTGGCGAGGATGGATGCAGGCGGCATCGACAAAGAAGAGGAGCAGCGCAACTCCATCCCTTCTCGTGCCTATTTGTTTCGACATTAGTCCCTGACGTGGACGACGGACGCGCAAGCCATGTTAGCGGCATCATTATCAACGATTGGCGCCTTGGGTCAGGATTCACGCGTGCTCCGCGGGTAGGGTTGTTGCACGTCGTCTAGTGTGGGAAGCGGGACTGCGGGAGTTCGCATGTTGGACTCAGAGATGATGGAAGACGAAAGCACTTCATAGCGATGGACAAAATCGACCGAGACTCAGACTCGGGGAGCTATGTACGAGAAATTTCAGCAAAAACAATTTCGATTTTTATAATAGTATATAATACAATATAAAGAGATGGGACGACATAAACACTACGAATCTTTTAAGTAGGTAAAGATTACTAGCAAAATGTCCGTGCTTCGCTACGGATAAAAGATAGATAAATTATTTATTAGGCTAAGTATTGATAAAAAATTTCAATGATAATTAGAATGGATAAAAACCACTATTGCATATTGATATTCTCATATTCTCAGAATATTCGCCCTTTCTCAACTCTCGTGTGGCAAAGTGCACGGTTTCCTTTCTAAAAACGTACACAACATCCCGAGTCCAACATACAAAAATCATCCCGATTCCACATCAAGTCGGTTCTAATCAGGGTTTTACATATATGGGACTAAATTTAAACCATTTGATGTTACACTAGGAGAACTTGCATATACAACGGTTCATGTTATATAGGAAAACTTGCATATACAACATACAAAATTGATTACAAAATTTTCTCGAATTAAATCTCAAATACAATAATTGAAAAAGAGCAAATGAAGAAAAAAAACCCCCAAATTGAGCAAAAATCCAACCACCGGAATCATGGTCTTACCGGTTTCGATCTTTGGCCGCACATGGCATCATTTGTCGCGTGCACACCCAATCGGCTTCGCACCATCGTCGAACCTTGCCGAAGACATGAGCGGCATGAGTTTGCCACTGTCGAGCTTTAGCCGCCGCCTTCGAGCTACTGCTACCGCCTCCCAAGGCCAGATCTAGCGAGCCTCAGGCCAGATCTGGTGAGGAGCGGGGCGGCAGCGACGCCTCGACGTGGAGGAAAGGGGCTGACGGTGAGAGAAGGAAGAGCACCAGAGATGGGGAGGGAGAGCGGCGCCATCGGTGAAGGGAAAGGGAATAGTGGAGTGGGAGCGATGCCATGAGGCATGGAAATTAAGGTTAGGTTTTTGTGAACTTTGTTTTTCTATCGACTTGAGGGAAATCTGAGCCGTCCATCAGATTGGATGGCTCCTGTCCCTCTCACGTCGGGCCGGTGTCGCCGCTAGATCATTGTGCTTCATAAGCGCAACGTTGAAGTCAGGCTGCATCGGAATCACATGCAATCTAAGCGACGCGTGCTGCCTCTTAGCTTGGCGGGCTTTTTAGCCAGTTTTGAGTTTTTTTTTTACAGAACTAGCATTAGTATTATTTTAATTGCTTAAAGTTGCTGAAAAATTATGAAAAATTTTATGATTGTTTATTAATTCAATTCTAGCTAAATAGAACCAATGAGAAATTTTGCTAGATGTTTTTATTATGAGGATTTATTTTCTGACCAAGGTAAATTATAAATTTATGTAAAATTAATCTCATTATAGTGTATTTTCTTTTTACCATCGTAAAAAAATACATAAAAAAATACTCATATAATTTAAATACCCGAAACAACACACGGGCATCATATATATATATATATATAAATAAAATAGGAAAAGAAAAGATAGCACTTCCGTTACAGCTGCGGTGCGGGACGATTGTTTAGCCGTGAATTAGAACGGAAAAGTACGAAGTTACGCCATCTATGTATTCACACGTGATTGGTTGGGTGTTGGACCGTTCATCTTCGTTCGGTTGTGAATACAGAGAGCATATGCAACTAGAACGGTGTGTGCAGCTCGCGCGGAAAGGGTGACGACGGCGACGGCTGGCACCATCCATCGACCATCGCCACGGGGCTCACGATCGACGCATGCAAATCCCATCAGGGACAACGCCGGCGGCATCGACGCGCACCGACGCGCTCGACGCCGACGGGAACAGGAACACCACCACGGCCTAAGCCATCGGGAAGGGTGTCGCGATCGAGTCGGCGGCGCGTACGTGAGCCGCGTCAGGATCAGGACGGCGAACGCGGTGAGATCAGGACGGCGAACGCGGTGAGCGAGCCCGCGCGGCGTGTTCGTCGGGGGGCAGGCTCCTCGCCGGCGCCATGCTGCCGTACTGGCTCTCGGCGATGACGATGCCAAAATAATCCTTGGTCCACCTGTTGGGTCCAATAAATATTCCTTGGTCCACCTGTCAGTGTCAACTACTGGGTTGGATATGCAGTTTGCCGAACCCCGACCCGTGCCGTGACCGTGACCGTAACCGTGAGGCGTGACTCCTCTCCTCTCCCCCAACCCACTCACTCTCCTTCCTCCTCCTCTAAACCCTAAAAACCACACGGTTCCTCCTCCCCTCACCCATCGGAAGCGGCGGCGGCGGCGGCGGCGGCGGTGGGCATGGGCGCCTTGGCTGCGTCGACATCGTCGGCAATCTGGCTTGTCGAGGACGACATCCTCCTCAAGAACGCCGTCGAGGTAGACGATCTCCCCCTCCCCTCTCTCGCCCCCGGTCCCTAGCAATTGGGGGCGCGGCTCGAAGTCTGTTCCTCTCGCCGCGTCGCTTAGGTTAGGCTTCTATTGGAGAGTTAGGGCTTCGTTCTTGGGTTGTTTATGGCGGAGGTCGGCAGAGCCATTTTTCTTTTTCTTTTTTTTTTCTGTTGTCCTGATAGTCAGGCCGTCAGGGTTTACACTTTATCCATCTGCCTTGCGAAATTGCTCAGCTATTGGTCCGTATCTAATTTGGGTGGTTATTCCCTGTGCGGAGTCCTGAACACCGTTGTACTGAATTGCTTTGTTGGGGAATCAAAATCTTGAAGCAGCATAAGGATTTGTTTTCATAGCAGTTTAGTGGCTCTGCTGATAATTTAGCCAAGAATTTAATGTGTCGTGTGTGCAAGCGGGTCTGGTTTGGCAGGACACACACCACCGGGTGCAATTTCTATTGACCCCACACAGAGACCAGTCGCTTGGCATTTTGCTTGGGAGAAATTTGCATACTCAGTGTCTGCAGGTAGGATCCTACGTGGTGGAGGAAATATAATGAGTGTTATATTCCTCTACAAGAGCTTTTGATCGTTTCATTTGAAAATTTTTCAATAAATAAAAGCAAATTGTTTAGGTCTTGTGTGCACATACCATGGTGTGATTGATCTAAGTTTTTGTTCAAGACTGCCTTGATTAATCTATTTAATCCCATCCGTTGGTACCTGTAATTATATGAACACATTCCGTATAGTGCCATGCCAAATTCTGTGATTAACTATCATTAATAACATGCTAATGTAATTAATAGGGGTAAAATGGCCAAATGATGGGAAAAATACTCAGTGTCATGCTTCGTTGTACTTGGGCATGCAGACCAAAACAACTTGCTTTGTTGACTGGGGAAAATATTTGCTTTGCAACTCAAGACAATGAATGTTGTTTTATCTTACACAGCAACTTGACCTTGTAATCATAGTAAATGGGCTTATCATACTAACATTATGCCGATCTATGAAGTATGCAAGATATTTGGTACTCCAATCCTGAGTTAGTCGTGTTGAATACTAGGGAGTTGTTTAGGAAAATTTGATCTGAAGTTAGTTAATCTCCAGTCTGCAGGGTCAGTCAAACCTTATCTGTGAGACATTGTTCATATAAGTTTAAGTGTCTAGCTGCACATTTGTTCTGAATTCTGATGTTGTGAATGTTTTCCCGTCTCTTCCTAACTGATTGTTACGATACTTGTAGACTGGTGCCTCATTGGAGGCCTTGGCAAAAGGAGCCGTATGTTTCTCCCGTAAATTCACTCTTAAAGAAATACAGGATCGTTGGAATTCTTTGCTATATGACCCAGAGATCTCAACACAAGCTTCTGCTCGTATGGTTGAGTATGAGAATGATCTTTCCACTTCCAATACTCTGAAGGCTAAAGTTATCAACTCAAAGCAAAAGGATTTGTCATTCCAGAAACGGAAAATAGATAGTGTGAAGAATCAATATTATGCGATGAGAAAGAGAGTCCGCAATGAACCATGTAGTACTGTTGACCTTGGTTTTCTTATTGACCCTTGTTCATGTACAATGAATGGTGGGCAGTGTGTGTGTGGAGGCCTACATAAACATTCACAAGGTCACCATATGGTTCATAATACAGAACCAGGGGTAAGTACAATGAACTGCTATGGGCAACAGGATGGAAGTTACAATGGTGGACAAACTATATTTGTTGAAATGAATGGACATTCTTTCCCTACAAAGCATGCTGAGACTGATAGCATGGTTAAAGGTGGGGATATTGCTAATAGTGTCCCATATGGCTATTCTGATGTAAGTCAAATATATGAGCAAGATGCATACACGCGAAAGGACCCTGATACTAGTGAAGGGAACAATGTTTCTTTAAAGGGTATCACAGATTTTCAGGGTTCCATGCAGTTCCAGAATTTGGGCTCTAGCAATCAATGTGGCAACAAAGCAACAGAATCAAAGACAATGGTGATTGCTGATCACTGTGGAGTTGAACATGTCCATTTCCCTGTGAACAGCAGTTCAAGAATGCAAGAACCTGGTGCACTCCAGGTGATTGGCCAACCTGAGGGTTCTCAAACACCAGTTGGTTCAATCTGGACTGAGGTTGACGAAAGAGGCACATTTACTCTTGACGATGATAAGAAAATAAAGACAGCCAACAGTGACCCTCTGGCATTGCAACCAAATTTAGATGGTGGGATTTGTGCAGCTGGTTTAGATCATGCAGCCATAACAGAAGGTGATTTCATGGATTTTCCCTATTTCAGCAACAGTGAAGATTTAGATCTCCTGAATGGTGAAAATTTTTTGAATATTCCACATGAGACAAATCAGGAGGATTTAGATGATCCTGATCATGTGAAAAATCTGTTGCATCCTGATGAGGCCAACATTTGCTATGATCAAACAGATCCTGATCACGTGAAGCATAATGTCGATGTTTCTGGGATAATCTCGGTTCCTACTTCGTTGGAAGTGCCATATCCTGGTCGGTTTGTTGAATGTGTGTTGAACACAGAAGATCCTGAAATTCCTTGCAATGATGATGTTATTTTTCCTGGCGAGTCTCCTCTACAATGCTCTACTACTGATTTTGGCCAGAACTCTGAGCACAATAACTGTTTGGTTTCCCCTGCAACTAGCCCTGCATCAAATGTTGAACATTCCAATGTGAGTGACAAAGCCCTAATAAAGAGGGAAGATACGACAAATACCGAACCTTCTTCACAACCAATGAATCTCAGCCCACCCACTTCAGAACAAAAAGAAGGTTCAACGGCACCTAGTAAAGGTTGTGTCGTACCAGGAGCTGAACCATCAGAAGGTCCTTCAACTGCTGGTACACTTGTGCATTGTCACGTTGACACTAATGATGCAAACTCATGCGCGTCAAATTTACCCTCTATCAGTGCTGCTGTATTTGCTGAAGGATCACCTTGCCATTTAGAACAGCACAATAATTTTGATGACTCACTGAGTTTCCCTTTGCCCAATTCAGTTGAAGTGCCCGATCACATGAATTACAACTCACATGATAATCAACCAGAATTAGGAGATGGGGCTCCTCTAGAGAACTGCATGCCACCACATGAATTGCCAGATTTGGGTCTTCAAGACCCCATTACAACTGTTCCTGTATCAATTCAAGTAGAAGAATGCTCTGACAATGAAAATGATGTTCCAAACTACTATGATCTAGAAGCTTTGGTATGTCCCTTAGCTTAGCTGCTTAAAAAAAATTGATTGTTCTTCTGATTTATCCCTTTTTGGTATTCACTGCAGATACTTGAGCAAGATTTAATCCCATGGATTCAGGACTCTGAGCAGCATCCAGAAGGTAAATATCTCCTTTTATTAAATCAGTGTGAAAAATTTTTGGTATAAGACTCTACCAACACATGCAAATATTTGATATTAAAGATGCGTGTTTTAAGCTTAGCATGAGTAACATACTAATATTATGATAAGAGTTGTGGAAGGAAGTACTGTGCTGAATTGTTAGTGCCCTTATCACGATAATACTATGTGTGAAGCTGAAATATCGACCACTTTATTGGAATAATTTACTGTCGAGTGGTAGTGCTTAATGTTAGCCTTGAAGTAGACTGACCATGATAAGAGTATGGAGTATGTAATGTTGATTGGCTGTGAGGCTTAAGAGGTATATATTCAACTAATCACAATCGTTCGCCATTTAATTTCTCCACCTACTTCCTCATCTCAACCAATCACAACCATCCCCCATTTAATTCCACCTACTTTCTTAATAGCTGTGCGATCTTCTAAAACTTCTTATATTTTAGGACAGAGGGAGTAGCTAAGCAATGAAAAATAATTTTAGGGTATAAGCCTTTTATACTCCTACTCTCAGCGTTCCAAAAGCGAAGGCTAAAAATTAGAAAACAATGAAAAATCCCCCAAATCAACTCTAAAATTAAGTTCTAAAATTCAAATTTATCTGTGGCTTATAAGCTAACGAGCAGCCAAAGAAGCATTTCGTCCTGTTTTTGAAGCCACAAATGGGCATTTGCGTACTCTGTACAGGGGTACTTACAATTCATTTATCAATGTTTTTGCATGATCAGTTTCCAGATTTCAGCATCCAGAAAGCAGGAAATCATTGATACGACTGGAGCAGGGTGCCAGGTCTTATATGAACAGAGCCATTGTGTCGAAAGGTGCATTCGCAGTTATTTATGGACTGCACCTGAGATATTATATGAAGGACAGTGAGGTAAATTAAATAAATGTTTTTCAGCTGAGCTGGTGTTTACTATGATGAGATACACATTTTAAGTTATAATAGATGCCCAGACATAACATTTTGTCTGTGTTTTTTTGTCTTATAACAGTTGAATGCTGATTGAATTGTTCTAATCCAATATTTTAAGGATAGAGACAATGCCCTTTATCTTTTTGGTGTGTGTCTTCCATTTATCGTTGAGCAGGGATTTAGTGTAATATATTGGTACCATTATCTGACATTCAAACTGCCTCCTTTTGTTGCTCATTTAGGTGACTCTTGGAAGAGAGACAGAAGACATAAAAGTTGATGTTGATTTGGGAAAAGAAGGGAGGGCAAACAAAATATCTCGTAGACAGGTATTTGCTCGTATCCTCCAGTTTACATTATGAGACTTAAACTACAACTTATTAAAAGCATCTAATGCCCAATAGTAGTTGACTTGACTACTTGAGTTACATAAGGCAAGGACATCTATGTCCTGTACAATTGGAGGAGGTTAAATTTATAATTTCTTATTTTCCACATGCGCACTTTGATTGGATGCTCTTTGCTGTGGTGTGTTCTAAGGTAAATGTATTGTTAGTGCCTATGGTTGTTCCTACTCCAATCCAGCCTAGTAGGTCTATGCAACCTTGATGACGGTAAAAAAACATTGATCATGTACTAGTGTTGCTTTCATGCTGGCCATAATGTTTGCTCGAATCGTGAAGTAACAGCTAGTGGTGGATGATTTATGTTCATCTAGGGCTTTTTGTTAAGGGGCACTTCCAGATATATATTAACCATCAATGTCATGATTTTGCATTTTCAGTTAGAAACTGGTGGCTTTAATGTTTTGGTTAGTGAGTTGTTTTTTGACTGGAAAAACAATGAGGGAGGCCTCCACGGTATGTTAAAATATGGGATATTTACAGGGTTTATGTACAAACAAGAAAATTACATAGCGTCAATCCATGATTAAAGGTAGGATTTATCACTAATTATGAGACTTAGGTTAGTGAGTTGTTATGACTAATTTAAAATATATTTCCAGTCATTTATGTTAACTACAGGTTCATAATCATGGAAATGGTCCTCAACTGTAACATACAACTAGGCAGAATAACTTTTGTAGTGCTTGATCGGATTATGTCGTTCTACTTAAACTAGCAACTGTTTGCATGTATTAGTAGGCATATCTGATATTACATCCTAACCCCCATTGTTTGCGTGTGCAGTACTCCCTAAGAAAACTTATCCTAGGATTATGTTTTACCACATCTTCTTTTTCTCTTTTGCTGTGGTCCTTTGTGTTTATATAAATCCATGTTGTGTGCTATGAAAATTAGGCGGTCATCAAGATGGATGAAGCTGGTTCTTTTCATATCAAAAACATTGGTAAATGTTCGATTTTTGTTAATAGCAAGGAAGTACCAAGCTGCAAACGCATCATCTTGAGTTCAGATTCGTTAATTGAGGTACTGATATTTCCTGTTTCTTTCATTTATCACTGATTGAACCAAAAGTAGTAAACTACCCAACCTCATTGTTTACACAATTAATTTGTAACTTCATGATAAAGCGATGATCCCTGTAGTAATTGTTCTGGTACTAGTGTGTTCACCTGTTATGAAAATTTGCATATGTGCATTTATATTCTTTGAACTTTCAGTGTGATATATATGACATATGGCTGTTCCTAGAACTTGGAATGAGTTGTACTGATAAACTTGGTTGAAATCCTCTATTATCCATGTAATTACTAAGGAAAATAGAGATTTAAGAAAATCTTGACTAGTGGCTTTGTTGTTAAGTGTTACCAGATCCTGGAGTTCATTAGTAAAAGTAGTTATTATGAAAGGGCGGTTGTTGAACTGTACATATTATTATGCCAGATAGCAAGAAGGATTGCCATTCCATACTTACCTTTGATGTGCTACACAATTTTAGCACTAATGCTTAAAATAAGTTGAACATGTATGATTTGTTTACGGTACCACTGTACCACAGCTTGCACCGCTTACTGGCATGTGGTGGTATACTCGATCTACGATGTATCCTGAGATATGCCTGGTGTTATGCTTGTTATATATAAAGACCAGACCGAAATGCCTAATGCTCAGTAATCAAAATAAAACTTTACTTGAGATAATCATATAATTTCAAACATATAATGGAATAAGTTAAAAATGTTCCCTTTGCCATTTTTATCTTGTCCTTATTCTTCAGACATGCCAAAATACTGATGTTAAATAGTTAATCTTATTGGGCCTTTCAGCGTAAGTACTCACCTTCCGCTCCTTTTACATTAATTTTAGCATTTGGTGTAGCACTCATAATAATCTTCAGAGATATAGTGATGATTCATAAGCTGAGTTTCAATAATTAATTGTCGGAAAGGTTAGTACATATTGGTAGTTCACGTTTGCTTGTTTGAAAGATGTTTCACTGAAATGTCATTAGTTTTCATCATCAAGTATCCTCACGCTCACCTTACTGATCTGTCGATGTTTACTGCAGATAAAGGATATGAGGTTCATTTTTCATGTAAACCAGGATGCTGTAACGCAATTCATCACACGCACCCCGAAGCCAGAGCACTAGATCCTAACTGGTTTTCCTCAGCAACCCCTTATGAGAAGCTCAATGCCACATTGTCACTGGTTACTAGTGGAGATCATTGAGTGAGCAGTGCTCACAGAGTGGGCTCGTTGTGCTGCTCTACTCCTTTTCAAGTAGGATGTGATCACCACCATGGAGGCTCATCTAGATTGTAAATGTGTAACATGTAGTGTCAAGTAGTCTCTCTTCTGTTCGGTTCATGAAGCATGAATCGTTCATGTCCAGTAGCTAGCTAGCACATTGATCTGCAGCCTCAGCCTGTAGCAACAAAAGCTTATCTGGAATATTCATTCATTCTTTCCTGTCATGTAAATTGTTGGTGGCTGCCGACCAGTGGAGTTGGAAGTGTAAAAAGGTGTGGTGGTTCTATGCTACTACAGCAAGAGGATGCACCTCGGCAAGAAACCATTGGGTTCTTATGCCTTTTTCGGTCTCCTTTTCATTGGTGTCTGTAAGTCTGAATCAACTTGGCTTTACACCTTTGTAGAGTTCAGATGCTGGCACACCACAATCCACCCCTTGTCTAAGTCAGTGGTTGGTCATCGTTGTCCGCTTTGTTCGGACACGTGGACGGTCAAGATTGAACGGAACCTAAATAGGCACGCGATAGGATGGAAACGGTGTAATTTTTATTTTATTTTATGAATTACAAACTATTTATTATTGTCGACTTCAATACGCAAATAGAAAACAGAAAAACTAAATTTTATAAATGAATAGAAATATAAATGGTCGAAAATAATTCTTTTTATTTTTTTTACGAAAATGATGGTCGGAAATTTTCGTCCGGTTTTCATCCTTAGTTACTAACACGTGGCCCAGTTTTGCAGGATTAATCTGGACCGTCGATTGTATAATTGGACGTGAGATTTTCTGTGTCTAAGAGGAGTAGGAGATTCCACGAGACTACAAGAGTCGCCTCCTCCCTCATCACCAAGTCAAAACCAACAAGAAGAGTTTTTCCTTGCGCTCACGCACGCGAAGAGAAGAGAAGAGCGCAAGGCGAGAGGAGAGAGAGAACCAAACCAACCAACCACGCGACCGAGATGGGCTCCTTCTTCTCGACGATGTTCACGCCCCCGCCCGCCGCCGACGACGGCGGCGACTCGCGCGTGGTGGCCGTCCACTCCATGGCCACCTGGGACGAGCAGTGGGGCGCCCACAAGAGCAACCCCAACAAGCTGGTGAGCGCCGCTCTCGCTGTTTCCCCCCAAATCTGATCCTGCTCGACCTCGACCTCGACCTCGAGTGCTGCTTTGGATCTGAACGTGTGTTGGTTGTCTATTGCTCGCGGGGCAGATCGTGATCGACTTCTCCGCCACCTGGTGCGGGCCCTGCCGCTTCATCGAGCCGGCCTTCAAGGACATGGCTGGACGCTTCGCCGACGCCGTCTTCTTCAAGATCGATGTCGACGAGCTCTCGGTACGGTTGCTACGACCTTGGCATGTCTTGGTTTTTTCTTCTTCTTCCGTTTTGCTTGACCTCGGTACCAAATCAACAGATTTTGCGGAGTTGGAAGGGGAAAAGAATTTGAGTTGTATTGACTCTGTTACTATTTACTCTACTAATTAGTACTTTTTGGCTCTCGCCTTAGTTATGCAAGTTAAAGCTGGTTTGAAATCAAAGAAATTTTGCATAACTGCTGAGAAATCGTGCTGGTTGCATTGGGCTGGTATGCACACTTGTATTGAGTGAGATGCTTGATTACACATGAATTTGATTCTTGGTGTAGTACTTAAGCAAGTTAGTTGCTTTGCCACTAGAAGTCTAGAACCAGATATGGAGTTCAGTGTGCTGGCACTCTTTGCTATCATTGCCCTATGATGCTTTATATGTAGTGTAATCAATATAAAGCTTTATAAGTTTCGATGAAATCGTCTTTGGTTTGAGTGATTCGACTTGATAGTGTTCTAAGAATTCTCTCAAGCAAGACCAAGTCAAGCATAGAGGGCTCAATCATGGTTTGTAAAGCAAGACCAAATCAGTTTAGAGCACATTGCATATATTTTGGGAAGATGTAGGATAGACCGAGATGATGACATATACAGCATAAATATTCATGATTTATGGGGAAATGTAGGGTACTCCAAGATGATGCCATAACAAGCATCATTAATATTCATGATTTATGGGGACTTGTTTAGGATAAGAAGAATTTGTTCAGTTACAGCCTAGAATCATGGAACTATTGTTGTCTTCATACTTAACATAAATTTTGTTTGGTTCCACCCTACTGGAATGGATTATCACTTCATCAGAGAGTGGAGCTTCACCCCCCTGCCCCCCAAATAATTGTGCATTCTACATAGTACAACTAGTAGAATTTAGAGCAGATTATTGATCAAGTTTCAGTTAGCCCATTCTGCATAAACGAATTCTTGCATCATTGAGTATTGGGCCCTCTCATATTTATCTCAAAACTCCACCACAAAATTATTGTACAAGTTTGAATGGACTAATAAATAGCTGGGCGGGAATGATGGGTCTATGTGGCACACTACTTGGATACATCAAATGTGTACATCTCAGTTATGATTTATAAAATTATAAAGGATGTAACTGCAGACCAACTATTGTACTTTGTTTGGTTTGTAGCAAAAGGTTTCTAAGAATTCCATTTGCAAGCCTGTCGTATGGCAATTCAAGCACCCACCATTAGTGTTTCTTCTTTTATTGTTGTATAACAAGAGCATGATGTTTTGTTAATGGTGGTGAACCTGAATTTTGCAGGAAGTGGCGAAGCAATGGAAAGTGGAGGCCATGCCGACCTTTGTGTTGATCAAGGGCGGGAAGGAGGTTAGTCGCGTGGTTGGTGCTAAGAAGGATGAGCTGGAGAGGAAAGTCAACATGTTCATCTCATCCTCCTCATCCTAAATCCCAAACTTATGCCAGCATTCCCCATTCAGTACCAGGCTCTGGTTTCTCTCAGTGCTAGGAGTGAGAGACCCTGTGGTTGTCCTCTTAAAAATGCTGCAAAATTCGATGTGAATTGGGAGTAAACGCGTTTAAGACAATAAAACTTGTGATAATTGGGAATGAAACGTAATTGCCTGTTGTCCTGTTCTACTTACTCTTGAGTCGTCATCTGATCATCTTCATTGATATTTCCGCAATAGCAGCAATACCTGGTCTTTTGCCCGTTCAAGAACTGCCAATTTTTTGAGTCCCTGATTGTTTGTAGTAACCATCATCATCGAAAATTCTTTCATTTAGGCGTTAGCTTTGACGGTTTACCTGCTGCATTTCTGCTGCTGATTTTGATTCGCTCAACCTGATAACGACTGGATAACACACCACCAAAACCAGCAAAAACAATTACAGCCGGATGACGCGTGTCCACAGAGCAGGAGAGCACCAACCCCGCTTTCACTGACAGGTGGTCCCACACCTTTCCGGCCCCACCTCTCAGTGTAACAAATCGCCACCAGTTTCCTCTTCCCTCCCATGGCGCGAGTGAGCAACAGTGCAGTAGCCTCGAGGTCTCCTCCCCCACCCAGTGCACGACTCGTTGCCTCGTAACAACCGTCAAAATCAAATCGAGTCCAAAGTGGCAGACTTAATCCGATCCGCGAGAGGTCTCCTCCTCCTCCTCCTCCTCGATCCAGATGGTCATGGCGGCGGCTTCGGTTCTCGCCGCCTCGTCCCCCTCCCCTCCTCCGCTCGCGCTCGCGTCGTGGAGATGGAGGCCGCCGCCGCCGCCTCTTCTGGCAGTTGCAGGTGCAGCTCCCGGAGCAACAAATCCCCGGCTCGCTCTCCGCCTGAGCGCTGCGGCGTCTCTTCCGGTTACCGGCGAATCTCGCGCCGTCGCGAGGACGCGGTGTCTGGTGGCGCCGCTGGGTGGGGGCGAGACGGAGCGGGATGCGGCGATGGCGACGGCGCCAGACTGGGTCGCGCTCGCGAGGCGGCTGGCTCTGGGCGCGCTGGGGTGCGCCGTGCTCTGCTGTGGCGGCGCGGCGATGGCGGCGGAGGACTCGATCAAGGCGTCCGGCTTCGGGCTGCGTGTGGCGGCGTCGCTGCGGAGGCTCGGGTGGCCGGACGAGGCCGTCGTGTTGACGCTCTCCACGCTACCGGTGATCGAGCTGCGCGGGGCCATTCCGGTTGGGTACTGGATGCGGCTCGACCCCATCCGCCTCACCGTCCTATCCGTTCTTGGGTTTGTCTTGCTTACCCTCATCTCTCTTTGTTATTTTTTTTTCTTTTGGCGAGCTTTGCCCACGAGGTGTTCGCTGAATTGCCTGTTACACTGGGATTGAACATAGTGATAAATATTCTTTGCTACAAAATGTTAGGAGCTAATTTGTATTGGAACCATCTAAAATTTGGGTTTCTGTTCACACGTCCGGCAAATCATTATCACAATTTGATAGGTCAGCAAACTAGTGATGCAATGAGCTCACAATGTAGGATACCTGAAAAAGTGAAAATGATGACTGCAAGTTTGCAATTCCTTGCCGATTTTACTTAGTGTTTAATTCAGAGTACTACTTCTAGCAATTAGCCAACAGCACAAGTTTTAGTCAGGTTAGTATCAGTTCTGATTTGTTCTGGATAACCATTCCAGGGACAAGAACCATTTTGTAATTTCTTTCTTTACTATATGTATAGTAACTGATTAGTTCTGATTTAATCATTGAGACGGATTATGTGTGATTATCAATCTATGAATGAACTGTTGAGAATAGAGATGATGTCCACTTGTTTACGGTTTAACTTTGCACTCCTACATGGGAAGGTCAATAATTTTGATGACTTGTCAACATAAGAGAGAAAAACAGTTGAATGGCAGCAACTAAAGTTAATATCTGACTGAGTAGTCTTTGCATTGTGATAATTGATAGGATTGTGAACTTCTGATGGGTTGACAATAATACTAATAAACATTTTGGAAACTGCTAGTTATGACAACGACAAACCTAGAATGGAAACTGCTAGTAATGACAATAGTACTAATAAACAATTTGGTTATGTCTCTTAGAAAATGTAGTGCTAATATGTTCTGGTGCTAATTTGCAGAACCATCTAAATTTTGGGCTTTGTTCACACAGTCCACAAATCAAAATCACAGTTTGATAAAAACAAAGTAACGGTCTACTGTAAAATACTAATATGGTATGAATAAATGCGCTAGCCTGATTTACCTAGTCCTGGGCAATGGAATATGTATACTGAAACTAATGATGGAATAAGCTCACAATGTAGGATAACCTTGAAATGATAACTGCAAACCTGCAATTCCATGCTGATTTTAGTCACTGTTTAATTCAGGATGCTACTTCTAGGCTCTAGCAATTAAACAACAGCACATGTTTTAGTTAGATTTTACTATATGTATAGTGACTGATCAGTTTTGGATAACTATGCCAGCAACAAGAACCTTTTGCGATTTCTTTCTTTATGCATGGTGACTGATTGGTTCCGATTTGTTCTGGACAGCAGCAATTCCAGCAACAATACCTTTCTGCAATTTCTTCTTTATGCATAACTGATCAGTTACTATACATAAATAAAGAAACTGCATATAGTAACTGATCAGTGCTGATTCGATCAACATGACAGATTGTGTGTAAATATCAATCTATGAATGAATGTTTGGGATATATAAATATGATGCACACTTGTTTACCGTTTAAATTTGGACCTCCTACATGGGAAAGTCAGTAATTTGAAGAATTGTCAGCATAAGAGAGCAAAGCAGTGAAATGGCAGCAACTAAATTTAATATATTACTGAGTATTCCTTTGTATTGTGATATGATAGGGCTGTTAATTTGTGATGAGTCGACGGCACATGAAGTTATTTCTCAGTGACACTGACACACCAAGAACAGAAACTGCTAGTTATAAGTTATAACAGTAGTACTAATAAACAATTTGGTTATTTCTCTTGGAAAATGCCTCATCGTAAATATACAGAACATCCCCACAAAAAAATTACAGGATCTGATGCCATTATGTTATTCTCCAGGAACATGGTGCCTGTGCCATTCATTATCCTCTACCTGAAAAAACTTGCAACGTTTCTCTCTCAAAGAAGCGCATCTGCAACTCGGATTATGGATCTTCTCTTTGAGCGGGCGCGGCAGAAGGCTGCACCTGTTGAGGAATTTCAATGGCTTGGTTTGATGCTGTTTGTGGCTGTACCATTTCCTGGAACTGGAGCATGGACTGGGGCGATAATTTCATCGGTCCTTGGCATGCCATTCTGGTCAGGTTTTTCAGCAAATTTCGTGGGCGTTGTCCTAGCGGGACTGTTGGTAAATTTCCTTATGAATCTTGGTTTGAAGTATGCCATTATCACTGGTTTAGTTCTGTTCTTTGTATCAACTGTCATGTGGGGTGTCCTTCGATCCCTCAAAAAATCACTGAATGCTAAATGATGTAATGAGCATGCAACTACTTTTTCGTTGTAAAGAAGAATTCACCCTTGTGAGGAAATTCTAGCTGCAAACTTCTCCCTCTATTTTTCCGAATATACAAAATGAAATGCTAACTTTTGAGGCCTTGACAGGATCACAGCTGTAAACCTTTTGGAAGTTTAAACATAAAAGCGTGTTAACCTTCAGAGTAGTGCTTGTTGAACCGTGAAGTGCCAACCTTTTACACAGAATAGGGTCATACTGTGGTTGT